>JAHWFP010175480.1:14159-27935 GCA_023313725.1 Lithobius niger
GCCATTGAAACAAACGGGGGGGGGGGTATCACCTCACTCTCCCACGATGTATTTTTAAGCAGAGTATGGTAAGGCTGGTGTAGGTGGGGGCTTCCCCCTTCCATATGTGCTGTTTTCTTATACTCGTCTTTTCCACAAGGAAAGGGGCTGTGAAAAACGTGAGAGTGTGATGGAGCCTACGGTTTTTTAGCCTTCTGTACAGGCGTACCGGCTGAGAAGACTATTACAACGACTTTGCCCGTCCGCCCGTCGCTTTTTTCAACTTCGCAACGGTACCAGATACAGACAACCACTGTTTACAACGTTAGATTCGTGTCAAAACTTAGTTAAATAACATGGCATATTAAAACATCGTTACCTCCTAATAGACTTCTTCGACGTAACTAAATTAAATAATACAATTTCGTCGTCGAATTGAAATCCCATGGATTTGTGTTAACGCAGCCGTAAAAAACAAAAATATTTTAGCTCGTTTAAAAGCGTCTTGTCGCATTGTTGCATGAATGAATAGGCTTACGGTCGAACCAAATTCTCCATTAGGCCTATCTGCTACTTACGAAACTAAAACTGCCGTTAACAAAATTAAGCCTAAAAAATAAAAATTAGGTCTAAAATCACGTTACCATGGCAAAGTCAAGTTTCTACGAGTCGCTGCTGGATTTCCCGACAGCGTCTCTCCTGTCCCTTCTACCACTGATCTATACAGGTTACGTTGTGCATTACGTTGTACATTAACTGTGCCCGGAGGCATACCGTGTCGCAAAAATGAATAGGCTTACCGTACACAATCCAAATCTCCGTTAGTTGCTACTTACGAAATTAAAGTTGTAAATTAGGCCTAAATGCTGACAATTACGCCTAAAATGTAAAATAAGCTTAAAAGCTAACACATTTTTAATGGGCAATTCTGATGGTTACTGCTTTTAGAATATATAGTAGAGATAGCTGTTGCAATGCGTGATAGAGAAATGTGCCTCACTACTGGTAGTGGCAGAACTGTACAGAAGACCGGATGCGACTAGGTAGTCGCTGTAGCCGCTTGTTTTCTTAATGGGCCCCTCTCCCTCTCATATTGTTTGTTCCACATTATGTTTTCAGAAAACTGACTGTATGATGCCAAATTTCCTGCCGCTATGAGTACAAAAACACGTAAATATTCCACTTGTATACTGTAACAGTAACTGTGTCGACTCTACATGTGTGATATTCACATGTTTTTGCAATCGTAGTGAAGGAAACGTGGCATCATATAGTCAGTTTTCTGAAAGTAATAATATGGAACAAACTATAGTACAGTACCACGGACAGCAGGGCTTCTTACAGGGTAGGTAAGTAACAATAATTGGGGGCAATAATATCTGGGTAACAAAAATGTTGTATGAGGGGCACATCACCAAAATTATATACAGTAAGGTTGAATTACTTTTCATTATTTTCACAAAATAACAAGCCTTTGTAAACTAACTGAACTTAAACTGGTAGTGCGCCAAAAATTCTTCGTAGGAAGAAACGAGTCCTCCGCAATCGAGACAAGAAAAGTTTACCACGCAAGGCTTCTGCAAATTATTTTCCACCCTCTTTTCGCGATAAAAAACTCAACTCTGCATTTCTTGCACTGGAATCTTCATACCTAGTGGGGTGTGCGATTCTTGCTTTGTTTTAGATTGACGAGTTTTTTTTTTTTCGGTTTGGTAACATGGCAGCAGAGAGCATTATTGGTTTTCATCAATTGACTTACATAAACGAAATTCGCATAAAGATAGTCAACAATTCTGATGCATCGAAAGTCAAATGCCACAGGAAAATTGTGTTCTTAAAGTTCTTTAAAGGTATTCCAATAAAAAAAAAATGCCTGCTACAACATACATACACACATTCTATCCGAATAGACTGGAATTGTAATTACAAATTCAGGTAAGAATATTTGCTTAGTAAGTCATTAAGCTGATCACCTGGTAGTTAAGGGTCTGATACTTACCAGCGTCTTACAGATAAAATTTGACGCCAAGACCCTTACTGTCAAAGCTTGTCCATGTTCCTTACAGGTTTTGACTGTTATACCTTTACTCTTAAATTTTAACGATCCGGTTTTTTTGTTTATTATGCCACTAATAATTAATTAAGTTGTTCTTCGGGGTGCACGCATGGGTTTTTTCTTGGCGCATGAAACTTTTTCATGTCATTATCTAAAAAAACGCACCAATCACGCATCAGCACTTTCACCAAACATTACCTGGAGCCGATGACCACATGAGCTCTTTGCTCCATTCACATGATTGCCTATAGAAACGAACGTAAGGATCGGTCAGAGGCATGTCACACTAAAAACTTGGATTAAAAGAATGACTTTTATCAAATGTGTAACTTTTGCACGCTGATCCTGGTATTACAACGTAGATATTGTACTCGACAACAAAATGTTAGCTACTGATTTCGTTTTGTTTGCAAAAAAAAAAAACAAGCGGCTACAGCGACTGCCTAGTCGCACCGGTCTTCTGTACAGTTCCTCCACTTTCAATGGTGAGGCGCACACCTCTATCATGCACTACAACAGCTATCTCTATTATACTAATCTAAAAGCATTAGCCATCACAATTGTCAGTTAAAAATGTGTTAGCTTTTAGGCCTATTTTACATTTTAGGCATAATTGTCAGCTTTAAGGCTAACTTTAACCAGCAGTTTTAATTTCGTAAGTAGCAGCTAACGAAGATATGGATTGTATAGTAAGCCTATTCATTTTTGCAACACGGTGCGCCTACAGGCACACAGTCACAGTGTTACAAGTTACGCTCAACGTAGCCTATATAGATCAGTGGAAGTAGGGAAGTGACGAGAAAGACGCTATTGATGAAGCCAACAACGACTCTTCGCAACTTGGCGTTGCCATGGTAACATGATTTTAGGCCTAATTTTCACTTTTAGGCCTAATTTTAAAAATGCAGTTTTAATTTCGTAAGTAGCAGATATAGGCCAAATGGAGAATTTGGTTCGACGATAAGCCTATTCATTCATGCAAGAATGCGACGAGACTATTTGAAATGAAACTAAAATCCATTTGTTTTTATTGAGTGTTACCTTAGGATTTTAATTCGACGATGAAATGTTATTATTTAATTTAGTTACGTCGAAGAATTCTATTAGCTATGAGGAAGTAACGATGATTTAATTTGATATGTTATTTAACTTACTTCTCACACTGACTCTAACGTTGTAAACAATGGTCGTCAATATCTGGTACCGATGCGAAGTTGAAAACAGCGACGGACGGACAAGAGTTGTTGCAATAGTCTACTCAGCCGGTACGGCCGTACAGAAAACTAAAAAGCCATCGCCCACGTCTGAAAAATCACGAATAAAACGTAAAAAAAAAAACCACCGCCAGCTCGCATTAATTTTTTAGTAGCACTCCTGAGAACCACTTAATTAATTTTTAACTGCCTTATAAGTTTCGGAATGGATGAGTTTTGGAACACTAACCTAGGGTTAATAAGTTTGGAATGGACACGATTTTTCGTGCTACTCGTAACAAGCAGATGGCCACTATCTCAGTGGTCCCAAATAGGACAGAGAAAATCTTCCAATGATTGCCTATGGGCTTCGATACCTTTAACTGCAATCAGATGGTTATAACATTGTGCGCACGGATCATTCAACGAGAGAAAAGAAAACCTAGAGAAAAGAATGCCGCCATGCTGAGTTAAACTCTACAAACAAATTTGCACAAGGGTGAGTAGAATATCGGACAGATACGAACGCTTAGCTGTAAGATGGAGCCGTCACGGTCGTAGCTCCGCGCGCCTCTAGTAAAGGCTTTCAGCAGACACGCTTACCGACTCGCGACCAGTACTTTCTGCCATTTGGTTTTTGTGTCCTGGTGGTGCAATCGCACGGCAAGTGTTCTCACGAGTATCTCACAGCAGAGCAAACCTGCCACCGGTTAGAAAAACGCATCCATCTCAGAGCTCGTAGGCCTACAGTCCATCTTCAGTTCATGCAACATTTATAGGAGCAATCCCTAAACTCATAATCCTACTTTCACCTTCAATTCATGTAGAATTTATTGGATTCATTTATAAACTCATAATCCTGGCTGTTTCTTTCTAGCTGTGTACAGTGGCGGATTTAAGGAACTAACCTGGGGGGGGGGGGGGGAGGGGGCGCCAACCCAAAAAAGTTGTTTGTTCTTAGTTCTATTTTACTACTGATGCTTAGGGAATGAAGGCCCCTTTTACCATGAAAGCCCATGAAGGTCCTTCATGGTAAGAATCTAGGAAAAAAGGTCCGAGGAAAAAAGGTCCGGGGATAAAAGGTCCGGGGAAAAAAGGTCTGGGGAAAAAAGGTCTGCATAAAAAGGTCCGGGGAAAAAAGGTCCGAGGAAAAAAGGTCCGGAAAAAAGATCCGGGGAAAAAAGGTCCGCGGAAAAAAGGTCCGGGGAAAAAAGGTCCGAGGAAAAAAGGTTCGAGGAAAGAAGGTCCGCGGAAAAAAGATCCGTGGAAAAAAGGTCCGAGGAAAGTTAAATAGCACGACGTAGGCACTGATAAATGTTAGCTTTAAATATATAGGCCTATGTATGTATATGTTTATAGTGTGAATACAAAACAATACCCTGATTATAAATTTAATAATGCCCTTATTAATTAATGTAGACCAATGCGGTTTGAACTGTCTTGTCTCGTTGGGAGGTGCGGGGGGGGGGGGGGGGAGATGACAGAACACGTAGCCTAATTTGGAAAGCAAATGTTCGACAGTGTTCGTGTGGCCGATTATTTGCTGCATATATGTTTGCCCTCACCATTGTGAAAATACGCTCTGCTCTAGTTTCTGTTAAAGTTTCCGTTAAATATTTTAATTTCATATCACTCCTTTGAGAGGCCGGGTTTCGCCCAAGATTTTGTTCCCGGTTGGAGTTAATGTCTCCTGACTAGGCTTTTTTTTTCGTATTAGAGCATCCCATGTACAAGGTAGGCAGAGAACTGAGACGTAACGCCCAATAATAATCTCATTTTTTAAAGAACTTCTACCTTTGTAGGGATATTTTTTCTCGGACTGATAAATATATTTAATTAACCTTGAATTTGATGAACAATTTAGAAGTTATAAGCCAAAATTTATCAGTGCCTAAGTCGTACTATTTAACGTTTCTTCGGACCTTTTTTCCTCGGACCTTTTTTCCACGGATCTTTTTTCCACGGACCTTTTTTCTTCAGACCTTTTTTCCCCAGACCTTTTTTCCGCGGACCTTTTTTCCGCGGACCTTTTTTACCGGACCTTTTTTTCCCGGACCTTTTTTCCGAGGACCTTTTATCCCGGACCTTTTTTCTCGGACCTTTTTTCCGCGGACCTTTTATCCGCGGACCTTTTTACGCGGACCTTTTTTCCTCGGACCTTTTTTCCCCGGACCTTTTTTCCGCCCACCCATGGTAAAAGGGGCTTTCCTTCCCTTCCTGCTTCCCCCCCCCCCCCCCCCCCGCCGTTAAATATCCGCCCCTGGCTGCGTATGCTAAAATTTATTGGATCCATCCAAATCTCTTAATCCTAGCTGCCATTTTCGATTCATTAAATTTAGTGGATCCAACCCCAAACTCATAATAATTCTAGCTTCCACCTTCAATTCATGCCAAATTTATTGGAGCCATCACAAAATTCATAAGCGTAGTTTCTCTGCACAATTTAATGTTCCCCTCCTAAAATCCATATTTTTAGCTTCCATCTTCAGGTGGTACATTTATCGCACGAATTCCAATTTTCCAAGCTTCCATTTTTGATTCATTTAAATTTATAGGATCCAGTCCCAGCTTCCAACAATTCAGGCACAATTGATTGGGTGTTGCTGTGCCCAAATTAAAAAATGGCTATGCAGAGCAAAACTTACCCCTGTCTTGGTATCAATGGTGCACATATAATTCTGGAAAAAAAGGGGAAAATTATTAACGTTTAGTTATCGGTTAGTGTTCGGTATTTTTAGGCTACTAACGTTGCTCCAATTATGCAGACGTAAGTGGATCTAGACATAAAAGTTCTTGTGAAAACCTTGTTGCAAACCTCAGTGTATGTACCCTTTAAAAATTGCTTATAGTCGGTGACTGTTCTAAGTGACATTCCACAGCACCCGTTTTAAATTACAGATTTTAACCGGAGTTACACTAAGAGTTACAAAACGAAGTTTGATAATGGACTGAGACTCCATCCGATCGTCAAAGAGAAGAAAGTACCAGAGTGTATTCGTATATCTCGATTGAAGTCCTTTGACGTATAACGTTTTCCACGAAACATTTTTGTGGTATCTTGGGCTCTATATAGGGCAATGACACGACGTAGTATTATTGTATATAACTCTATGGTGGAGCCAGTTACTGGGTTAATTGCAAGGTGCACTGGTGGGGGAAAAGAAGAGCGGCTTACTGAAGCCAATGCTATTAGACTGGATTTCTTAGGCCTAAAACAGCGCTATTTTTGTCGATTTGTTGGCAGTTGCTGATATTTTTAAGCATGCGGAATCTTTTTTTTTCCAATTACAACCTAAGCAGCATAAGGGATTGGAGAAGACAACGGTTTTTTAGGTCTGCGAAATCCACTCTCAAAGCACTGGCTTGACTAGAAGTGCCGTAGTTTAACCCACCGTTTCAATCTGGTGCACCTTGCAGGTATCTCTCTTGTAGCTATATGACGTCACTTGACGCTGCTCTATTAGGACAGCACAGGCCCTAGAAGTTTTATAACTGAGGATTGTAGGCCTGTATCAATTCCTTATGTTCTCACAGGTAACTCAGATTTTATATTTTAGTGTTCATAAGCTTGTAACTCACGCTCCTTAAGTTGGAAACATACCTTATCATATTCAGTGTGTAAACGCAGCTTAACAATTAGCTACATGCGGGTCGCATCGCATTGAAATTGCTTAATGTCTCAGCCATGACAAAGTACCTTTACGAGTACCTTTAAGACGTCTCTTAAATAGTCTCTCATGTGACGAGGCCAGCAGTCTCGGCCTTTGCTCCCAGCTGGCCTTGTTCCAGCTGTTGCTCGGCGAGGTGCGCACTTCCGCTCCTTGCAGTTATTCCGGTAGACGCCGTGGGATTAGCTCCGATATAATATTGTTGTCTTCCCATGAACGTGAGAAGAACATAACTGCAGGGCTTACTCACTGCTTCTCTGGAGTACGACGAATAACTTTGCGGTTACGCGATAGTATTGTGCTGGAAGATTTGCCAGATACTTTTCATGTGCGAGGAATGCCAGCTCTGCTTGTTGTTCCTGATCGTCCGCCAAAGTGCCTAAGGTGTCATTTCCGTGGACACGTCAAAAGGGCGTGTCGGAGCTCCTTTTGTTCCACTTGCCGCTGTTTTATTAACAGTGAAGCTCCGTGTGTTCACCTGTCTCCAACAAATGACCATTCAAATGACCAACCATCTGGTATACCAGCTTCATATGCTGCCCAGCTTAGTGTGAAGCCTAAGTCCAATCAAACTCTGGGTGACAAAGCAGGTATCGTGCCCAGTGTTAGTGAGCCCAGCGCCCAGTGCCCAGGGCCCAGTGCGCAAGTAGTTGTGCCCAGTGCTCCCAGTGTGTCCCAGTGCGTCCCAGTGAGTCCCAGTGATCCCAGTGTGTCTGCAGCACTCGCTAGTTCGCAGCTTCAGCCTAGTGTATCCTTTGATGACTCAATTAGTGTGTCCAGAGCTAGTGCGTTACGTGAGTCTAGTCAGGATGGGCTAATGCGTCCAGCGAAAAGGCGCAGAGTGTTTACAGGGCGAACCAGAGCACAGTCAAATGGAAGTGCAACTGTCATAGCAACGCAAAACCGATTTCAGGCTCTTCAAGACCAATCAGATGCTCTGTCTGCAGAGTCAGATATTCCTCCTCAGTTGTTCCCAGAGTTTGAGTCTTGTGATGTGATTGTTCCTATTACAGCAGCTATATCTCGGGTGCGTAGTGAGCCAATTGTACAAGAAGTGCCTACACATGCTGCAGAGTGTAGAGATCTTGGTACTAAGAGAAGACAGGAATCAGAACGGGTAACAATGCGTGAGAGACTTAGTGTGATAGACGAAGAGGCGATTGATGCAGAGCAATGTGGTAGTGAGTGGGGATAGGAATTAAATTACATTCAAGCCCCTGTGTTCAGTTGGCCCGCTGTGTGTGAATGAGTGTGGCGTATTAGCGGTCAAAATTGGCGGTTAATTGTAGTATAGTTGCGTTGTATGGTTTGTAGATTTGTTTAGTTTTAAGTTTAGACAGAGCGCATGGCCTCGGGCCCTTAGGCTCTTGAATAAACCGAAACCCCGCTTGTCACGGTAAACACCATAATTGTTGCTTGACCTGGGCAGACCCAGGTAACAATTATTTTTAAATAATGTTTCGATGACGGATATCACCTAAATGGCCATTATTCGCACATGTTGTTTAATTCGGTACATGATTAAAACTTACCACCATTTCGGGGATGGTTGGTCTTCGTCCTGGACGGCCAGCTATTGGGTGACGGAACGCTCTATTGTAAGGATGATCTTTAATGGGGCCATGACCATTGGTGCCAAAACCATCTCCATTGGCGCCAAAACCATCTCCATTGGAGCCCAAACCATCTCCATTGGAGCCCAAACCATCTCCATTGGAGCCAAAACCATCTCCGTTGGATGGTGGGCCAGGGAATGAACCAGTAGGCCTACTTTTCTTCTGGACGCATGCTTCTATAGCTTGATTGTACTGAAAAATAGCAATATACACAAATGAAAATGAGAAAATTCATGTCGGAAAGGCTATCGGCCTGCTTATCGGTGAATTAACTAAGCCTAGTTTTCCACTTATTTCATAAGTAATCCTGCGGAAATAAATGATAACTAGGCTTACTATGCTACTGGGATGTTTATTCATAAAAAAGAACGTTTCCTTGTAGGCCTACGGCAGTGACGGCGTCAGGACTGAATTTTTTTTGGGGGGAGGGCGGGGGGAGGGGGGGGGCGACAGAGGGCACATCTGAATACAGAGTGTGCCAAGGACTTTTTTTTCTTTTTCAAGGCAGCCGCATTAGGCACTTTTATTCCGTTTAATTCAACCTGAACGTAACGAAAATAAATTAGGCTACACACTCATTGCAAAGTTGCTACAAAAAATAAATAAATAAATAATTAATAATTAAAATAAAATAAAGAAATAAAAGCTCCGTTTATTCATTTGATTTCAAGTTTAGCCTGCAAGTTTTTTATTTTTTTATTATTTCATTTTCTGGTGGTGACCTGAGTGTTGGGTCGGGAGGGGGGGGGGTGGGCGGCCGGCGGGTGGGCCGTAAAATATATTTTTTGGCGGGGGGGGGGGGGAATTATGGCCTACCCTGGCCCTCCCCTAGCGCCGTCACTGGCCTTCGGGAAATCCGAATGCTTGTACGTATAAGGCTGTTTCTTTGGGAGACTTTGACAAAATAGCACCGCCTTGCAAGAATGGTGCATCCAGCAGAAATGAGCACTCATGCATAAACCATTTACTGCACACACGGTCACTTGTCCATGTAAGGAAAAGATTTTTTTTTTTTTTTAGCGACGATGGGTAATTCTGAAGAACAGAACTATGTGATTAACTTAACAGCTAAGTCTTAACAGAACTAGTAGTATAAACCAAAGGCGATCTCGTTTGATGGTTAAGGTAAGGTTTATACCAACCCAGGTCAAAAAAACAGACACGAACTCGTACAAGCTTCTTGTGCTCAGTTTTAGCTACCATAACGTAGATGTAGTATTTAGTCCACGTGAAACTTGGCTTCTTCATTCAAATGTTTTTGACGGTTTTAGCTAATGACTCGTGGGTGAAACTGTCGTATTATGCTAGGTTTCTCTGCTAATAACATCGCTTAAAAACAGTAAAAAAAAATCAACTATGTGGTGGTAAACGGAGGGAAATGGTAAACATCTCATAATCTGTATAATTATATAATACACTTGGCTAATGCACAGTACAAAAACACATACAGAGTAGCCATCAAGTGCTGGTGAAACAACGAAATCACGACGTTTCGGTTCCACGGTCGGAACCGTTTTCAGGTGAAGGGTTTAAAACATATCAAACAACTTAAAAATAAAAATAAAAATTTATAAAATAACAGCAGAGCAGGGCCATGGAAATAAAACTTACAAGTCATAAGGATGCAAGGTTCCATGCTAAAAACTAAATCGAAATAAAATAAAAGTCAGCACAATTCAAAAGAATGTGCCAACAGTCACACCTAACTCACCCAAGTCTGCTGGTCGAATGAGAGAGAATTCGGTCGGCTATGCTTTAAATAGCGGGTCCCTGGATTTTGATTGGTGGAAATGATTGTGTTGATGACAGCGTCATTGCATGACTTAACGTAGTCTTGTAGGTGAACCCTTCACCTGAAAACGGTTCCGACCTTGGAACCGAAACGTCGTGATTTCGTTGTTTCACCAGCACTTGATGGCTACTCTGTATCTGTTTTTTAATAACTAAATTGCTTTTTAACTTTCTGCTTAATGCACAGTACACGCATCATGCACGGAGCAAACGCATCATGCACGGAACAAACTCATCATGCACGGAGCCAACGGAGGTGGATAGACAAACAGGCCGGGGGGGGGGGGGCAAACCCCCCCCACCCGCCGGGGGGGCCGGGGGGACTGTGGGGGCAGGGACGTTGAGGGGGAGGGGAAACAATTTCTTGCCGTTAGATGACGCGGTTACCAAAATGTTTTACGGCTGGTTTATGCAACAACAATTTTCTCGCTCACTACCTTACTACTTGGTTAATACTAAATCTGCTGGCTGTTTCTAACATGTACTGGAGAGTGCGGTTTTCGCATTGTCTATATGTAGTAACCATGGCAACGACGCGGACGACGTATGATGCGTGCGATTTGACAGCATCGATTTACGACAAGAAACCAATCTTTACTATACCGTACACCACGGCAGACTGATTTCTGAATGCCAGCATTCGATAGTTTGTTTTCGATTCAATGACCCCCGAAACGGACGCCATGTTGGATTTTGAATTCTCGCTGCGAGTAGCTGTTTATTCTACCGTCGTCTGATCGCTGCTAGAAGCTGCTGTTCTTTACGCGAGAACAGCAATTTTGGGAATAGCGAGAAAAGACAACAATGTTGTTGTAATGTTTGAAATTACTGGTGCACTTTGTTCGTTATCCTTGTAGTTATTTACAATGCATTTTATTATTGTCGCATTCGTTTAGTACAAAATGGAAACTAATCGTAAATAAATAACGGTTGCCTAGCAAATAGCGTTCGGCGAGCAAGACTATTTTGTTGCGTAAGGGCGTGTTTTCGCAACGACTGGGCTTTTGCCGCGTTAGGGCTCGTTTACGCAGCGACTCGCCTTTGCATTCTCGCAGCTAGATCTCAATCGCGATGGCAAAGGTGACATTGCCATGGTAACAATGCTAAATGGATAAGCTAAATCCGACATCGTTTGAGTAAATACTTGCAGTTTTATAATCCGTGCCAATAATATAAAGAATTTCTCATGACGAAACAATTTTCCCAAACGCTTCTAAACTCACGTTATTTGCTGTTTTCGTTGAGAGGCGGCAGACATAAAACCGCCGCCATGTTGGAATTTGAGGTAATTTCTAGCTTCTAGCTGCGAGAATGCAAAAGCGAGTGGTTGCCTAAACGTTCCCTTAAAAACATTCTCGCAGCTATAGAAGCTAGAAATCATCTGAAATTCCAATATGATTTTCTACCGGCGGATTAGCTCTACCGGCTCGCAAGGAACACTGAATAATGTGACATCAAAATCGACTGGGAAAATATTTTCGTGAGGAGGAATTCTTTGTCTTATTGTCACTAATTATAAGAATGTAGGCGTTTACTCAAACGATGTTGGATTTAGCTATTCCAGGTAGCGTTGTTACCACAGCAACGAAACCTTTGCCATCGCGATTAAATTCTAGCTGCGAGAATGCAAAGGCGAATGGTTGCGTAAAAGCGCCCTGACTGTTTGTTTTTTAGAATTTTATATTTTTTGGAGCGTAGCTCCGCTATGAAGACACTCCAATGTAATCTTAGACCGCGCGTCACGCGAAAACCACAAGGACTTTCTAGGACGGGAGGCTGGACAAGGTTTATCAAAAAAAAAAAAAAAAAAAATCCGGAAACGGACATGGGGTTGACGAACCATCAGGGTGACAAAATGGACCAATAGCAGGAGCCAAAATCCAAACAACAACGAGACGGCGAAGCCGTTTCTAATTGTTAAAGGCATCCGATTCTTAAAAGATTGTATTGATTGTTGAAAGATTGATTGTTGTTGTCGATTGTTGAATTCTCGTTGGCCCAACCTTAATATTTTGGTCATGTTGATGCGCCCGAAATTCAAATTGCGGAAAATGTAAGGAAAAGGTGCAGGGATAAAGAAAAACTAAGAGTTAAAGGATGAGTATCCACATTCACGGAGAGAAAGATGCACCAATAAAGGTTTCATGAAACTCTCCAGCTGAAACTTTCCACCTTTGCCGCCTTTGCATGGTGGAATGATGTCACTATTCAAAGGCCGACCCTTTTTAGCCAAACATCCAAACAGCAAGGGAAGTTTTTTTCGCTCCATTATGTCGACAGCGAAAATGACGGCGGCCCTAGTTTATTTATTTTTTGATCAAATATTTGTTCTTTTTACGGAAAAATTAAACAATTTACGCGTACAAATTACATCAGTTAACACATTAACAACAGCAGTTAGTAACAATTTTTTTTTGGGCTTTGTCAGTTTTAGATAGAGGCACAGATGGAGGAAGTAAACTTGCTTGTGATTGAGAGCAATTTTTCAAACACGACAGATGTGGAAGTCACGAACAAATAAATTCTGCATCCTTATACACCTCACAAAAACTGCAGTTTAACCTTGAAGGGGCGGAATTACACGTGCGTTCGGGCCATTTCCTCAAAACACATGTCACTGCTTCCTCATCCCTTATGTAAGACTCAGCATGAACTTCCGTTTTAAACGTCAAACTTTTGAAA
This sequence comes from Lithobius niger, assembly GCA_023313725.1. Taxonomy (NCBI): domain Eukaryota; kingdom Metazoa; phylum Arthropoda; class Chilopoda; order Lithobiomorpha; family Lithobiidae; genus Lithobius; species Lithobius niger. The sequence continues at coordinate 27,145 of JAHWFP010175480.1, forward strand.
TCCTATAGAGCAGTGACAATGATGTCATATTATTATAGATATAACTCTATGCTGGAGCCAATACCTGGGTTAGCTGCAAGGGCCACTGGAAGGGGAAAAGAAGAGCGTCTTACTAAAGCCAATGCTGTTAGAGCGATTTTCTTAGGCCTAAAACGCGCTATTTTGTCGATTTGTTGGCAGTTGCTTACGTTTTTAGCAAGTGGAATCTTTTCTTTTCCGATTACAACCTCGCTGCTTAAGGGATTGAAGAAAACAACGTTTTTTAAAGGCTAAGAAAGCCGCTCTCAAAGCACTGCATTGACTAGAAGTGTAGTTGTTTTCCCCCCATTAAAATCTAGTGCACCTTGTAGCTATCTCTCCAGATGCTAGCTCGTAGCCAATATGGCGTTATCGTCGCTGTTCAATACAGCAGCCGCAAGTGACGTCATATTGGCTACGTGATAGCATCTGGAGGGCATAGCTACAAGGGGCACCAGATTAAAATGTAAGGAAAAACAACGGCACTTCTAGTCAAGACAGTGCTTTGAAAGCGAATTTCTTAGGCTTAAAAAAAACGTTGTTTTCTCCAACAACAAAAATCGCGCGTTATATGCTTAAGAAATCCAGTCTAATAGCATTGGCTTCAGTAAAAGACATTTCTTTTTCCCCTTCAGTGCCCCTTGCAGCTAACCTAGTTACTGGCTCCCCCATAGAGTTATACACAATAATACTACGTTATGTCACTGCTCTATAGTTTCGCCCAGAATTGACATAGACCAACGAAATTCGGTATTTGGGGTCGTGTTGTAACT
>JAHWFP010175481.1:0-11084 GCA_023313725.1 Lithobius niger
CTTTACCTTCTAGGTCCAGGAAATTGCACTGCTTCTGGGGCTCATGTGCCAGGAAGCTTGTGAAAATAGTGTGTGCATCCTGTATACCAAAAATGACTATCATATTGTTGAGCCAACAACTGTGGCTCTGCTTGAACAGATATCTGTTCTTAAAGCCAAGGCTGCAGTAAGTTGTTTTAATATATAACTACAACTCGGGCTACAATGAGATAGTGGTTTATGTTTTATACACTGGAGTTGTTTTTTTTTTTTTTTTGCTCAGGAAATGACGGCAGGTGATCGGTATGACCCCCTAATTGACATGACTGCTTCTTCAGCATCCAGTTCTACTAAGGAGTTTCTGGACCAGTTGCTGCATGACGGAGTGCAGGTAAGTGTACTTTAATAATTTTTTAACAGTGGCAGTGAAGTAACCGTTTCGAACATCCAACTTATCCTTATGTAGATTAAATGAGAATGGATCTCGGAACGAGGTGGACAAATCCGAAGTGAAGTAGATCATCTCCATAGGGTAAAACATACTTTGCTTCAGATTACTTCCAGTAAATCTGTGTATGCAATCTGAATGAATTTTGTAGCTGGCTAGCCCAAGACCAGGTAGCAAACGCATTACATTACGGTTGTAGTCCGTCTCCCCCTCCCCCAGTCTTCTTTTCAGTTGAGGGGTCAGAGCAGGCTATCACAGTCCAAAGTGGTGCATACAACCGACATGGAACTCCAGGCTGGCCATTTGCTTGCCAGAACGATTTTGTACCTAATAGGCAGAGGTTTTATAATACGTAGTAGAACCGTAATATGTGGCTAAAAAATCAAAGTTGTGCTTCAGGTGGGGTTTGAGCCCAGTCGATGCTGTCGTCAGAACCTCCCCCCCCCCCCACCACCCACACTGTGCGTCATTTACCTGCCCCATCTAAGCGTGTTAATGTGCCTCCGGTTGTTAACATTGAGGACCCATTGTGTGCTTCATTAGCTAGGGTTGTTAGTGACCGAGGTCGAATTCATATCGGAACTACTTGATAAGTCAGTAGCAGACGGATTGGATGGGAGATCATTTGTGTCAGAACTGCCCGATTCCAACATGAAGGCAATCGGATGGAAGTGGGTGGTATAGGAATATGCGACTCACTCCCGGATCTTTATTGCCCTAAGGTAGCCCTCCTGGTGCTGCAATCTGGTGACCCACTGGCTAACTCATTCGCTAATTCAGTCATAGTGTCACGTGCACCACAGAATTTACCTAAATCACAACTGGTTGTTAGTGAATAGACTGAGGCCGAAGTTGTATTTGAATGGGGTGATGGAGGAGGAGACGGATTGGATAGGATGGGAGATACGTGCACCACAGAATTTGGCTTGAACAACTGGTTTTTCGACAGCTTCCGGTGAATGGTGGGACGCTTGGGGTCAAGGGGAAGTTGTTGTCAGTAAATGCCCAGCTTTCACCACCATTCGTCACAAGCGAACCTTCTTCTTTTCGGCGGTAAATGTGGTTGCTCCTTGATCTTGTCGGAACCGTAAATTCAAAGAAACTGAATGTGTTGCTGCCATGGTAGGATGGATCCACGCCCACAGATGGTGAGAATACTGATACACCAGTTCGAGAAGGATGAGAAGTTGGTCAGAGCTAGTCTCCGAGCTACCTCCTCCACCCCTGACCTAGGATACTTGGCAGCAAATGCAAGACTTTCACAATTTTCTTAGTTCTCCGCCTGGTGAACGCAATGAGACTGTACACGATTAAGCTCATGCCTAAAGGCTCTGAATTTCATACTGATGCGATAAACTGGAACAAGAGGTCCCTTTCTAACTCTTGTTCTGCACCGCCGGGACGCCTACCTCGCAACGGCGAGGGAGGGGCTATGTAAGGACACGGTAAAACATCTTGGCTTACTGCCGATTCAAAAATAGTCGCTCCTGATCAATGACCAACTGTTAATCAATCATTGTCCCCGATCTTCGCGATATAGTAAACCCCCCCCCCCCCCCGAAGTCTGCAAAACCATGGTGTTCGGTGAGTTTTCATGGGGGGGGGGGATCATCGCAATATAGTTCCTTTTGGGAGCCGGCCATGCTACCCACGGGTACCTCTGGATCGCGTGAGGCAAGAGTCAAAAAAGAAAACTACCCAAAACTCCCCTTCTCCTCAGCAACCAGGACGACCAAGAGACCTCGCACTTCCCCCCTCCCATGGATGCTTCCCACGCGGCAGGGACGGGGGGGGGGGAGGTACCTCAGGAACTGATGTCTTGCATGCGCATCCACCCCCAGTACAATGCCAGATGGGAGGCCGACTGAGGCACCATGTATAAGCATGGCACGCCTGTGTTTGCTGACTGATGCAAGTCTTGCTGTTAAAAATCTGTTTTCAGTCCTCAGCGACTGCTCACTGTCCGGAAGCAAATGTTTCCTGTTTCACAGCTAGCATTCGCACAAGTTTTCGTGTTTATTGAAGCCGATTTTTCACCAATGCAAGAATTTCAAGTAAATCGCCTTATCATTTAAGTCCTACTGACTATATTTTCAACACCACTGTGAAGATGGAGGAACATCTTCTGGCTTGGATTCTTTTCATCACTGTTTCCACAGTGGGAGCTACTGTTCAAGACCTTATTATAATGCTCCTGTTCTTCGCATCAATAGAGTGGACGTGAACTAACTGGAAGAACGACGGCGAGCACTGTAGCATCGGCAACGCCATTGTTGGAAAAAGAGAAGCTGACTGCATTGGCATCATTTACCTGAAGATCTTGTATGTATATATGGTATATGCATTGCTCGTCTAAACAAGACTGTGATTTATTTTATGAACAGGAAAAGTGAACATGATTGTTATTTGAAAATTGGCAACCAGCGACAACAGTGATTGTATAAAGACATAATTTGAAAAGTTCACGCAATAATCACCACCTGCACTCACAGCACTACTTCTTAAATTTTGATGAAAACATGTTTATCTTCATCAGAAGTCATAAAAACGGCGAATGAAACGACTCCCTACATATCGAGCATAATAGTCCTGCGTGTAAGCAGCAAATTTTTCAAGAAAACTGTGCTTTGTGAGGATAACACAATCTCCCGTGTACTTCATGTCCACACCCATGAGAAACTTTTAGGAAGGGGTGCCCCCTGAAACCCGTCTGAAAAACAACACGGTGGCCATTTTTGTTTTTAAAATGGCCACTATACAATATAAAATTCAAAATCGTACTAACGTATGTAAGTTTGGTGTCAATTGCTAGTCTTTAAGGTCTGCCGAATTTAAAAAAAAAATGCTCTAAAAAGGTGCCAGGACTCCACACGACAAAATATCCAAGATGGCGGCAAAATTCAAGTGTTTTTTCATAATTTTAAAATACAGTTATAGAGTAGGGAAGATTTGAATTATTCGTCAAAAAATCAGTTCGTTTGCAATGACTAGTAACTAGCAAAAACGCCAGCTTAAATCCGTTGTGTATATTAGGGGTTAAGCTGTGGCTGTTTCTCTATGCTATAGCACTGCATTTTCATTCAATTCACCGTAAGTTACATCTTTAAAGTTATGCGCTAGCAGTTCTAATTAAAATAAATGGATGTATTTAGGCATAGATATCAGGTGGAGATGTATGTTTTTCAACATGGATAATTAAAATGATTTATTGTAATTGGGAGCTACGGTACTGCAGTTTATCAACGTTGTTGTGATGTGCATTTTGAGTCTAATTACCATAAATTACGTCTTTAAAGTGCTGCAGTAACCGTTTTAGTTAAGTTAAATGGATATAATAAGCCTTAGATGAGGGGAGGAGATGTATGTTTTCCAACAAGGGTAATTAAAATACATCCATTAATCATAATTAGAACTGCCCCGCGTCACGTTAGAGATGAAACTTAGAGAGAATTGTCATAAGCATTGAGCTATACAGCACAGATAAACACTTACAGTTTATCTCCTAATCACGAAAACAATTTGTATTACTTATGTTGGAGTATAGATTTCGCCATCTATCATATAATCCTAATTACATCCATTGATCATAATTAGAACAGTCACCGTTCACTTTAAAATGGAACATAAAGTGAATTGAAGAAGACATCATGGGGCTGCATCGTAGCTAAACAGTTGTAGCTTATCCCCTAATTACGATAATCTGTTCTAATTACTCTTATTCAAAAATATACATCTCCATCTTTCATCTAAGCCTAATTAGATCCATTTATCTTAATTAGAATGGCTACTGCAGCAGTTTACAGATGTAACTTGTGGTAAATAGACACAAAAAGCACACAACTACGGTGTAGATAAACTGCCGTAGCTTTGCTCCTAATTACAATTAACCCTTGTTCCAAAATATACATCTCCATCTTCCATTTAAGCCTAATTACATCCATTTATCTTAATTAGAAAGACTATTGCATCAGTTTAAAGATGTAACTTGTGGTAAATGGACGCAAAAAGCACACAACTACAGTGTAGATAAACTGCCGTAGCTTAGCTCCTAATTACAATTAAACGTTTTAATTGCCCTTGTTCCAAAATATATTTCTCCATCTTCCATCTAAGTCTACTTACACCTATTTTTCGTAACTATAACGGCGACTGCAGCAGTTCAAAGATGTAACGTGTGATAAATAGAAGCAAAAAGCACAGTACTACATCGTAGATAAACTGCCGTAGCTTAGCTCCTAATTACAATAAATCGTTTTAATTACCCTTGTTCCAAAATATACTTCTCCATATTTTATCTAAGCTTACTTACAGCTATTTATCTTAATTAGAACGGCTACTGCAGCAGTTCAAAGATGTAACTTACGGTGAATTGGAAGAAACATGCAGTGCTACAGCAGAGAAACTGCCACAACTTAGTCCCTAACTACGAACAAAACTACACTAAACTACGGATTACACCTGGTGTTTGCTAGTTACTAGTCATTGCAAATGAACTCACCTTTTTGAGGAATAATTCAAATCTGCCTCGATCAGTATATTTTAAAAATTAAGCAAAACACTTGAATTTTGCTCCGTTTTGGTCGCCATTTTGGATATCTCATTGTGTGGAGTCCTGGCAATTATTTAGAGCATTTTTTCAAATTCGGTACAACTTAAAACCCAGAAGTAGACACTAAACTTACATACATTAGCACAAATTTTAAATTTTTGTATTCTACAGTGGCCATTTAAAAAACAAAATGGCCGCCATGTTTTTGGACAGGTTTCAGGGGGCAGCCCTTCCTAAAAGTTTATCATGGGTGTGGACATGAAGTACACCGGAGATGGTGTTATCCTCACAAAGTGCAGTTTTTTTGTGCTTACGCCTAGGACTATAACATGAAATTCAAATTTCGGTCTGAAACGAGCATAACCACTGATCTCTACGTTTCGTCCGGAGGCGTGTGAACACTGTGCAGGTTCCAGCGCTCATAGAGTTTGGCCATCGGGTCCGTGCTCATAAAGCTCTTTACCCAAGTCGAACGAAAGACCAGTGGGGTTCACAAGTGGCACTCGGCATCGAGAGAATCTTTTTATTACAAGTGCATGTAGGTGGGCTCTTTGTGCAGTGTTCGAGTGAAGCAGAACTGAAGCCTGGTCTGAAGCAGTGCTATGGTTCTCCCTCTGGTGGTGTTGGGCAATACCATTGAGTTTCTCACCCCGCCGAGTGGCTCCAATACGTTCTTTGATTCGAACTTCCAGTTGTGATATGGTTTCAGCTATATAAATTGCGTTGCAATCCATCAGTTGACGGCAACTTGTACTGTAAACCTATGGGGATAGAGGTGGGAGTTTGTGCGTGGGGTGGAGGGGGTACTTGTTTTGGGTGGCGTTAAAAGGTCTTGGTGACTCTATCTTCTGGCCGAGGGGAGAAGGGGTTGCCCGGCGGGAGGGGGGGGGGGGGGATGGCTATCTGGACGCGAGGTTTGTAACGAAGCAGTTTTTTGAGGTTCGGTGGATAACGATGTCTAAACTCAACACCCTTTTGCTAACTCCGGGAAGGTCGGTGACAAACTCTCTCAGTTGTTCTTGATGTAGTCTGTGCTCTCCTGTTACAGCATCCAATTCTGACTGTGCTAGTCTGACCCTCGATCTGTGTCAGGCCTTCTTAACCGTGGAGTTGAAAAGCCTCGCAGGGAAACCTCTTTCGAGAATAGTGGTGTTAGCCTTCTGCAGGTGAACTTCAGCAATTGCCTTGGATAAGGAGTGCTTAATGGTGTAGGTCAGCTCATTGAGAAGCAAAAATTCCCTTGTTTGAGAGAAAACATGACATCCAGGAATGGAATTTTACCAAGGCTGTGCATCTCTGTGAACTTGATGGCATTGTTCCACTGGTTAAGTTTCTCCAGGATGGCATCGCCCTTCTTTCCCTTAGGTGTCGCAAAGACATCGTCGATGTATTGTTTCCAGGTGCTCAAGTTTGGGAATCACCTTAAGTTTAATCTATGTGAAGCTGGGATGATAAGCATTTCTTGAACGGAAAGCCAAAAATACAGGCAAGTATTTTAGGATAAGTAAAAACTATTTTTTGGTGAAAACTTCGTTTTTGGTGTTTTTAACTACTATCCTAAACTACTTACTTGCATTTTGAAAGCTTAAATTCGTTGGATTTACCGTAAATCAGCTATTAAACGCCCATGGTCTTCTAAAATTAATTCAATAAAAAAGAGGAGGAGGCGTTAAAAATGCTACTACAAGTTTTCTGGCCGTACGGTATTTTTGGGGGGTGGGCTTAGGCCTAATCCATCGTGGAAATGTTGAGTATTCACGTACGTGATCTGGATTCAATCTAACATTAACACAATGCATTTATTCTCATTTACTCACAAATCTAGTTTATTAGATTGTGCCGCTTCCAATATCCAACATAATTCAAAGTAAAAACTAATTTCTAAGCATCACCGACCTTCAAAACACAACGCGATTCACGACCGGGAAGCACCACGCAGATAAACGTCATAATGGACGCGGTGGACTGGATGTTTCAAGTGCTCAGTAGTGGATTTGGACGCTATGTGGATCACGTGATCATGGTTCCTCATGTCCACTATTGAGCGCTTGAAACAACCAGTCCATCATGTCCATAATGACGTTACTCTGCTTGGCGCTTCCCGTTGTGAATTGCATTGTGTTTTGAAGGTTGGTGATAGTTGGAAATTAGTTTCAACTTTGAGTTATGTTAGATATTGCAAGAAGGACGGTCTAATAAACTAAATTTTAGCATAAATGTGTATAAAGGCATTGCGTTTTTTCTAGACTGAATTCAGATTACGCACGTCAACTATCGATTGCATAGGCCTAAATATTGCGGAATTGTCTGTGATTGCAAACGCTTCCATGAATCGTGTTGGTTTAAATATTGATTCATTAAACGTGTGAAGCTTTTAGTCAATTTTTAGCAGGATCATGAACATTTTTTGGGGGGAGTGGGGGCATTAACAAAGCTACTCACTATTTATGACCTTAAGTTATTTTTAAGGGGTTGGATGTTGGCAGAGCCAGGGCATTAAAAATCTTCGTTCTCCTTCGTAGAATCCTCCTCACTGTGTTACAACATTGGGATCCTTCCCTATGCCTACGGCGCTTTTTTACCTCATTAACGCAGTCATTTATGCAAAATATTGCGTCACTTCCGCCTCTATCCCGCTTCCCCCTACCCTGTCCGCGTCCACTCACTCTTTTTCTTGCCGCTGGCGCGTGCAGTCAGACATTCTTAAGCTAAGATTGTTGAATTCCTAAGGGGAATTCGTTTCGAAAGATCGTTTTCGCAGTTGAACTGAGGTGCGCCATGTTTCCAAGCAAAGCAGCGTGGCTACGAGGCTACGCGATTGGTGGTGAGTATTTCTATCGATACTGGTTGGAGAGTATTAAGATGGCGGCCGGCATGGTAACGGCAGAATTTGTGGGAACGAAAAACGTGGCGGCCTGTTAGGCCGGCCGAGTACGTCCGCACGTGGATATAATTGCTTCTTGAGAACGTGGCGGCAGTGGTTTAATGCGGATTGTCAGGTTCGTAGTATTTGTTTTTGTTTTGTGTGACGGAATTTGAAGGAGAAGGTGTGGTTGGGAGTTCATATGTGAAACCCATTGTCGGAGTCGGTAGCTGACCGAACCGGCGGGAGCCGCGAGTGGCGGACGGTGGAAAAAGTAGTTGGTGTTGGTAATAAGAAAGTACGAATGGCTCGGTTTTAAAATTTTTTTTTTTGGACGATGCGAAACACTGGGGCGTGTAAGGCATCGACGATACCGAGCGGGAGTAGATGAGTTTTGTTGTGTGTGCGGTTGGATTGTTGGAAAACAAGCGCTGGAACGGAGCTTGAAAATGATGAGCACATGGCGTGCTGGAAGTTTGAGAGGCCATAGGGCAGAGTGGGCGGCCATTGGGGCGTCGCCGGCGGTGTTGGATATTGTAGACGGTGCTGGTCTAGAGTTGGGAAATACGCCACCGCTGAAGGCGGTTTCGGCGAGGCCGCCGTTGTTTGACGATGCGAAGGAGATTGCCCCGAAATTGAGCGAGATGTTAGCTCAAGGTGTAATTGAGAGAGTGAAAAACGGAAGTGTAGGATTTGTGTCGCCAATATTTTCAGTGGCAAAGCCGGACGGATCGATCAGGATAATTTTGAACCTGAAAGGCTTGAATGAGTTTGTAGTTGTACGGAAGTGCTACTTGGATACACTACCAAGGGTGGTAGAACATTTACAACCAGGGTGGTGGATGGCTACCATAGATCTGTCTCAAGCATACTATGCAGTGGCAATAAAGGACGGTGCACGACGGTTGTTAATGTTTTCCTGGCAAGGTTGTCTTTACCGTTTTTGTGTGCTGCCATTTGGATTGGCGTCAGCCCCGGGTACTTTTATGAAGCTTATGTCAGTGGTGAGGCGCTTCTTGCGCCGGGCCGGTGTGTTAATTTTCATTTACCTGGATGATTTTGCAGTAGTAGGCCCGTCCGCAGCAAGTGTGCGGCGGGATGTGCGGAGAGTGTTGGAAACCTTGCGGAAGTTGGGATTTTTCGTAAATTACGAAAAGAGTGTGCTGGTACCGTCGCAGGCGGTGCGATTTTTAGGAATGATGTTGGATCTGGAGTCAGCCCGTTTTGTGCTGCCGCCTGAGAAGCAGGCTGGTATGGTAGGCATGGTTGCGAGGCTGCAACAAGACCCGGTCACGGTTGTTAAGGAGCTTCAACGGTTGTTGGGGCTGGCAGAAAGTTTGTTGTGTGCCGTGGAGTACGGCAAGTTGCACACACGATGGTGGCAACATGACCTGGTGACCTGGTGTCGTGCGGGAGTGCGCGGAGGAAGCCTCTCGCACGGTTCTTGCGAAGATTTGGACTGGTGGGCGAAGGCTCTGGGTCGCTCAGTGGTAGCAAAATCGTGGGTCTCGGTGGAGGCCGCAGTAGTGGTGACAACGGACGCGTCGGACATGGGCTGGGGAGCAGCCACTGGGGATTCGCAAGCGCAGGGGAGGTGGCAGCCCGGGGAGGCTGCCTTGCATATAAATGCAAGGGAATTATTGGCTATGCTTAAAGCGCTAGACGTTTTTGGAGACCTGGTCAGGGGACGGGTCGTGCGAATCCTTTCGGATAATGTAGTGGCCGTGGCATATGTGAATCATCAAGGGGGGACAAAGTCCCAGATGCTAAACGCCATGGTCCGTTGCCTAGAGCAGCGTAGACGTCAGTTGGATTGTGTGGTACAGGCGGCATTTGTGCCGGGGAAGTTGAATGTGACAGCGGATGGGCTGTCTCGAAATTTCTGGGACAGATTTGACTTTCGATTGTGTACTGCGGCGTTCCAGAAGATTTGTAGGTGGTTTGGGACGCCAGACGTGGACGTATTCGCATCGGAGGCGACGGCCCAATTGCAGCGATTTGGGTCGTGGGGACGCTGCCCAGGGGCAGAGTTTGTGGATGCGTTCAGTGTGAACTGGGGCCCGTTCTTTCCGTATCTTTTTCCCCCGTGTCCTTTAATTGGACGTTGCGTAGACAAACTCATCGTGGATCGAGTTGAGTGGGCAGTACTAGTGACACCGGACTGGCAGTGTGCAGCCTGGTTCGTCCGGCTGTTGGCCTGCGCCAGGGAGGGACCTTATCCCTTGAAGAGCGCAGGGGCCCTTCTCTGGGACCCGTACTTGGACGCCGAGGTGGCGGATGAGTGGGGTCCCTGGGTAGTCTGGGGTGTAGGTACTGGTTGATTATTAAGTGGGACCAAGGTCACCACAGCCATATTCGGAGCGATTCCGAGGTGTGCACTGCTTCCTAATCTATCCCAATGTTGTAACACAGTGAGGAGGATTCTACGAAGGAGAAATGAAGATTCTCCCAGAGAACTTGTTCTCGCCAGGAGGATCTAAGTTCTCTGAGAAGAATCCGACGAAACTGTGTTACAAAACAGGGCCCGCCCGCCTCCCTGCATGGAATCGTGCGTTCACAGCAAGAAAAGAGTGAGTGGACGCGGACAGGGTAGGGGGAAGCGGGATAGAGGCGGAAGTGACGCAATATTTTGCATAAATGACTGCGTTAATGAGGTAAAAAAGCGCCGTAGGCATAGGGAAGGATCCCAATGTTGTAACACAGTTTCGTCGGATTCTTCTCAGAGAACTTAGATCCTCCTGGCGAGAACAAGTTCTCTGGGAGAATCTTCATTTTTTGGTGTTTTTAACTACTATCCTAAAGTACTGAGGTGATTTACGGTAATGCACTACGTCCAATGACCCAAAATTGTCGTGAGGTACAACACCAGATGGTGTCGTAGCTCAACCAACTGAGCTACAACAGTGTCTGGTGGCCACCGTGCTCAACCCTCGTTGTTGGATATCGATCTGTCGACACCTGTGTTGGCTGCTGGCCATACTATGCCTGTGTTATGGTCTAAGTTCAGAAAAAGTTTGACCCCGGTTATAGTGTAGTTTCAATCGAATCTCCTTGTGACACATGTAAATTACATTCGGAAGAAGAAGTCAGTGGATTTTTTACTACCTGGGGAAAATCTGTTAGGTCATAGACTCGCCAAAAAAGATGTGAAGAAATGTTCTGCGTTGGTTGATTCCATTCATCGGCATGGGTTGGTGTTTCTTTGAGGGTCGTCTTAGGAAAGAACTTGGTATGGGGGAAAACTC
>JAHWFP010175482.1:0-23098 GCA_023313725.1 Lithobius niger
TATTAGCTAGTCAGCTAGCTAGCTAGACAGCAACATAAAAACAACGTTATTGACGCATCTTTTCTCCATGATTGGTGGACACCCATCCTTTAAATTTTAGTTTTTCCTTATCTCTGACCCTTCCCCTTACATTTTCCACAATTTGAAACATTTCTGTCGTATTGGGATTTATCCTCAACATGCCAAAATATGCTTTCAGTGGCTTACAGTTAACAGACACATGTCTGCTAGTGAGCCGCCTTTTTATCATTAACATTCAATTTTTAACAATCGGATGTCTACAATGGGATGATCTACTGTTACTTGGCGGCGACACATTAGCGTGTGTCTAGATGAGTGAAATACAAAGAAGTGTAGCGGATAAAGAACAATATGATAGAACCAAAAACTTGGAAATCTGTCAGCTTGATTGGCTAGAAGAAGAAAATCTTGATCAAGTAATAGAAAACGTCACAAGAAATTTCAATATACAATACAACGCAAATGAAATAGAAATAGCACATCGAATACCAAACAAAAACAAAGATAAACTGAGTAATGAAATCATACAATTTAAGCATAGAGAAAGCAGAATCAAATGGTTAGAACAGAAGAAAAGAATTGTAACAAATGACAATATATATAGGAATGGAAAAAGAAAACGTGTGTACTTAAATGAAAATATGACACCAAATACAAAGAGACTTTTTGGATGACAAAAAAACTTTGCAGCCCAGAATGACTATAAGTACGTATGGTTTAAAAATAGAAAAATCATGATGAGAAAAAATGCTGATACCAATTAAGTGAATTCAGTGCATGATGAAAATGACTTAGTGGTGAATACATAATATACGACTACGTAAATAAGGTCTTTGATAAAAAGCAACAAGTACGTAGCGAAATTATGAAAGATGTTGGGTATTATGAAAATGTAAAATTATTACACGTAAATATTAGATCATCTAATATGGAGTTAAATAAGATGGAGTTAAATACAGACTGGGAAATGATTATATTAACAGAAATTAATATAAAAAAAAGATGAAGTTGAATATTATAATTTACAGGGATATGAGAAAATTGTGATTACCAGAGAAAATACACTTAGAGGTAGGGGAGTAATGGTGTTCGTAAAATCAAATCTTGATATACCTTATAATAAAATAGAACAAGAAGGAAATTCCAATATACAAATTGAAGTGCATGATAAAATAAATAAAATCCAGGATATGCAAATTGTAGTAATATACAGAAAACCTACATTAAATAAAAAGGCTTTTTTAAAATCATTAAAAGAAATACTATTGAAGAATAATGAAAATAGCACACACCAAATTACAATTGGGGACATGAATATTGATATATTAGAAAAATATGAAGATTATGAAGATATGATATGAAGATTATGAAGATATGATAATTACGACCAGTCAGCATTAGACTACTATGAAAATATGTTAGCAGAATCAGGATTAAACTGTAAAATAAATTCACCAACTATAGTTTGTTCCACATTATGCTTTCAGAAAACTGACTGTATGACGCCACGTTTCCTGCCACTACGAGTACAAAAAACACGTAAATATCCAACTCGCAGACTGTCACAGTAACTGTGTAGACTCTACAAGTGTGATATTCACAAATTTTTGCATTCATAGTGGAAGGAAACGTGGCATCATACAGTCAGTTTTCTGAAAGCATAATGTGGAACAAACTATAGAGAAGAGTTTTCTTTTAAAAAAATGGTTTAAATTGTCTATGTAAATCTTGTATCGATGACATATACATAAAAAATAAAAGTTCTGACAGAAAAAGTAGCAGATCATTATTAGACAATGATTTGGATATGGAGGGGGGGGATTGAGGCTTGGATATGGAATCAAAAAAAAAGATTAAAAAATACTATGATTGAAAATGAAATTTAACAGACATGGATGATTCAGAAATGATTTATAATGAAATTTTAAAGAATTTTCATGAAATTTATAAAAAAAAAACACTACAAATCAAAAGAAAAAACCACAAATAAAAATAAACAATGTAGAAAAGAATGGATGACAGATGAATTAGTAGCAAGCATAAATAGAAAAAACAAAATGTGGAATGATCTAAAATACCTTAGGAACTAAAGATGAGCTATTAAAAAAATATAAAAGAGGAAATAAAATCTATAGAATAGAAAATTAGAGAATGTAAAAATATTTTTTTTCAAAATAAAATAAGAAAATTACAAAAAAATAAAACATCAATATGGGAAGTAGTAAATGAGTTAACTGGGAAAAACGATAGAAAGCAAATTGATGAAGAAATACTGAAGGCTTTCAATGATAAAGGCTTAGGAAATATAGTCAATGATTTTAATCAAAATTTCTCAAATCAAGTAATAGAATTAAGAACGATAAATAAAGACGAACATTAAATATATAAAAAAGGTAATTTTTCAAAGTAAGTAAACAAAAAAGAGGATAAACCATAAACAATTCACAAAACAAACTATGTATTAGAAGGAGCAATAGAGACGGAAATAATAAATATCGTAACAGAATTAAACAATACAAATGCAACAGGATTAGACAAAATAAAACTGACCATATAAAAAAAACTAAAGAAAATACTGCAAAAGAGATAGCTAATAAATGTAATGATTAAACAGGAAGTCTGGCCAGATCAGTTAAAAATTCAAATCATAAGACCAATACATAAAAAGCGACCTAAACAAGATTTAAGTAAATATCGTCCAATTGCATTATTGTCCATGATTGTTAAAATTATAGAAAAATTTGTTGTAAATAAAATATGGAAGTTTATTGAAAAATACAAAAATCTAACATCATCACAATTCGGATACAGAAAAAATATGGGAACGAATGATTTCTTATTAGAAGTAAATGACCTCATAACAACAGGGCTAAATGAGGGAAAATATATTGGTATTGTCTTAACTGATTTACAGAAAGCTTTTGATACGTTTGACAAAAAAATTTTATTACAGAAATGCTATAATTTGGGTCTAAGAGGAAAAATACATAATATATTAAAGAGCTACTTAAAGAACAGAAAAACAATTGTACAAGAAAGATGTAAATAGCTATCCAATAGTAACCAATTTTGGAGTACCACAGGGATCCGTACTTGGGCCACTACTGTATTTAATTTATACAAATGACATTGTTGATATTATAGATAAAACTGACATTTTCATGTTTGCTGACGATACAGCTTTGATTTCTATTAAGAAAGATTACAATGATATGGTATACAATTTACAACATGATTTTAACATAATAAATGAATTGTTTATAAGTAATGAAACGACAGTACAAATGAATATTAGAGTCCCAAAAATGAAAATAAAAAATAAAAAATGAATAATAAAACACTTTGGAGACTGTGAAAACTTAAAATATAAAAACGACATACATACATGTAGTGATAAATTCATAAAATTAGATAAAAAACAAACTATAAAATATTTAGGAATAGAAATTGATAAAAATTGGTCATTTAAAACTCAGATAAAAGGAACAATAAATAAACTAAGAAAAATATGCCCTAAGATATATAGATGAAGACATTTACTAAATAATAAACAAAAGAAAATTATACTTGATGCATGGGTCTTAAGCATAATAAGATATGGTATAGAGATCTATGGACATGCTTCTGAATATTTACTTGAGAGACTTCAAAAAATTCAAAACAAACTGATTAAAATCTTATTTAGAGAGAAAAATAAAATAAAAACAAAACAAATCTTCAAACAAAATAAAATTATGAATATAAAGCAAATAAAAAATTTAGTTATACTAACAAAGTAATACTTTGATAATAAATTTAAGTCCAGAACATGCAAATTGGGTGAAATAAGTAACGTAAAAAATATTTATAAACTGCCAGCTTGGAAAAATAACTACGGGAAGAGAAGCCGACAATATTTTATACCGAATATTTTTAATGAAATTCCAAAAGAGCTACTAAATTGTTCAAATAAAGGGCAGTTCAAGAAAATATAAAAGACATCTTCTTCCTTGATGATAAATTATAAACAAATAATGTACATAATGTTACTTGAAATATCAAAAATAAGTGTATAAGTGTTATTCATATTGTATAAGTGTATTTTTGTTGTAACCGACTCATGTGGGGTGTATGTTTGGATGTGTAATTTAAAATTGTTTTCTAGATTATTGTTTTTTAAAACTCGCACAACCTGTAGCAATGCAGTTTCGAGGGTTACGATTGTAACTATTTTGAAATAAATTATTATTATTATTATTATTATTATTATATATGCTATTATGCTATTAGTTAATTTTGTACTGAATTTCGTTAGCTAATGGTGGTTTTAATAAATTTGTTGATAAAGCTTTTGTAACTCTGTGTTGACAATTCAGAAAAACCGTCTTATTACGGATTGCCAAATCTAATTTTTTAAGTTATTTGTGCTGGAGCATCCAATCTTCCAGAATTCACTTGTAGCAAAGGTGCCTGAGAGATCAGGGTTCAGGCTACTTTTACCGTACCTTAAGGAGTTGATAACTAATTTCATACTGAAAATTAGTGACGCAATCATTGTGAAAGCAACATTTTCTGGGCTTTCGTTTTGGTCTCCATTGAGAAAAGTGCGTTAACTGCCTGGTACAGAAGGAATAAAGCAAAGAATTTTCATTGTCACTATTGCTGACCTTGCTGTTACCATTGTAAAATGTCAATATGCTAGCCCTAGTTTAGAGCTCATACTTCATTTCCAGAGCAATGACGGAAGGCAAAAATACCTTACGTATGCTGTTTTGGTAAGAGTCGATATTAGTTGACTGATGTATTTTGTTGCCACGCACCGAACACAACAAAACTGAATAAAACAGGGTGCTTGGAAACATATCGGATGTACAACCGGACATCCGCTTCACGGTGAAACATATTGTCATTACCTACTCAGTTCAGAGGTAAACATGTTTACGAACACAACCAGTACTCTGAAGATTTATAAATCCACTGAAGGAAACGAAAAGAAGCTTTAGACGGATTATTTTTTAATTGTTGTAGTTGGCTTTCCTGCGCTGCTGCTGTAAGGTAAACACAAATCATACCTAGCCACACTTTTGAAATAAAAGCACAAGCACTTACAATTAATGGTGTGAAGCAATCAACTGTTACAAGGCACCATTATAACAGTTTTCTTCCATTTTATCAAAGTTCGAGCTAGTGAATTTCAACCACTTTAACACGATCGTCAAGCAAGCAATAGGTGAAGCCTTACTGGCTAATCTTTTTGATCGATGATGACTGCCCAGTGCTGAGAACTACTATAAAAATGTGCTACTGAGCTACAAAAGAATATTTTACAAGACTTCATTCCGTAACACACATGTTTTTCCTTCTGTTTGGCGTAGTTTAGACACCTTAAGGACATTTATGCCGTTAAAAAATACAAATCTTGTCAATTGAGTAGTTTCGAATAACCAAAATTTACAATTCGTGTTCGTTTTTTTTTCCATAGTGCAGTACGACCTACTGCCTACGCCAATAATTCCTGTAAAAAGGTATGTGGTGTGAACACTACTTTAATTTCCTCCCATGTTTGCAGGAAACATAATAAAACACATTTTGTATTTCAGTATGTATTATCAACTAATAGGTACTACGTCGCATTAAAATATTATAAAATAAGCCTATTTTCACAGGTTTAACATTGTAAAAAGAAATAAATTGACAACAAACGAACTGCTGGAAATTTAAATGCTACTGTCAGCCATTTTTCTGTGGCCCTTGAGTACTGTTCGGTACACTGATAAACCCTGTATATTCGTGGTAATCCATTCTATTACTAAAGATAAGAATGAGACCTCATATTTAGCGCACTTGAGAACTGATAGCACAATGAGTAAAATTGTTCTCGTTGTTCAGTGTAGATGCTAATCACACAACCTCTTGCTGAATATGCTCTGATTTTGCCCTGACATTTTACCAAATGGAAAGTTCCGAATTTTTTGAAATTTTCCGTATAGACGAAATAGCTACCAAAAATAAAATTAATGAATGTGCCATTGTTGATAATGAATACTGGCTGCCATTTTAAAATTAGTGGCCATTTTATAATTATGATTATCATAGTCCGACAGCTACCAGCTGAAACAATGAATGTGCCACGCTCGTGCTCAGTGTGTAATGGGTACCCTATTGAAATTAAGTTGCCATTTTGAAATAGTGCTTATTGTCGTGCGATTTCTTTCAAATTTAGAACGACAATGAGCTAGATGATACCAAAAAAAAAAAAAAAAAAACAATGAATGGTTCTGGTATGGGCACCATCTTGCAATTAGTCAGCCATTTTGAAATTATGTTTATTATCAACAGAGTTCCTTCCAATCTGAAATTTGCAAATCTGAAAGTTCCTGCAATTGGAATTATGGTTATCACCCGATTTATCTCAAAATTAAAAGGATGAATTACTCGATATCAGTTAAAACAATGAATGTGCCATCGGGGTTATTAGTCTGTGATGGGCGACATCTTGAAATTGGGGGGCTATTTTGAAATGATGCTTATTATTGGCGAAGTTCCTTCCAATCTAGAACATAGACAACACAGTTGACACCAAGCGAAACTATGAATCTGTAATGAGTGCCCTGTTGAAATTAGTAAACCATTTTTCAACGTGCGAAATTACGGATACCGGTTGAAACAAAGATTGACCATCGCCACTGTTACTCTATACTGTGCGCCATCTTGAAATTCGGTAACCGTTTTGAAATTATGCGTATTATCGTTAGATTCCTTTCAAAGTAGGAATGAAGATGAAGTAGTTGATATAATTTCAAATGTGCCATCATCGCTATTAGTCTTCAATGGGCGCCATCTTAAAGCTAAGAAGGGAGTCATCTTTAAGCCAGTGGAGGAGTGGCCGTAGTGATAAAGGCGCTACGTCAGTGATCTGGGGACGAATTGGGTTGCTAGTTCGAATCCGGGTCATGCCACTCCGACGAAATGTGAGTTCATAAAGGTGGCTTACTGTACTACGGTATTTCTAGTCCCCATCCACGACGGTGGTGACGGTCAGCCTCTATGCTGAGGCCTCGGAGCCACCTTTGGCCATTCGTCGGCGACAGCTTGCCATTCAGTATGCTGTGCGTTTGCGTGCTGTGCAATCCAGTCCTGCTTGGTCCATGGTTTTTGGGCCAGACTTGCGAGTCGGTAGACGCAGGGTGGGTAAGGGTGATTTCCGCGATAGGCTCCAGCAGTCCTGTCAGGGGATAGCCTTTGAAATGCCCTCCGTCTTGAGGCTTGGGAGAATGCCAGTTGCCCCTTGGCTTGTCCCAGGTGGCAGTTTCATTTTTGCTCTGGCGTCCCTCCCAAGGGGTTCCACTCTACCAGCAAGGTACTTACAGGAGTTCCGGCGGCTGAGTTCTCAGTACGCCGGTTATCAGCACCTGTTTACTGATGGGTCGAAGTCAGACGCTGGCGTGGCTTGTGCTTGTGTTTGTAAGGGAGTGACGGTTGCCCATCGCCTTCCATCAGGCTATTCTGTGTTTTCTGCAGAGCTTTTGGCTCTCGGTTTGGCGGTGGAATGGATCCTTGGCCTTCAGGGCACGCATTTCATTATCTTTAGCGATTCCATGAGTGCCCTGGAGTCCTTGGCGAATTACAATCCTCGGAACCCCTTGACACAACGTGTCCAAGCTTTGCTTTCCCGCTTGCCTGGCCAGCGGAAAACCGTGCTTTTCTGCTGGATCCCGGGCCATGTTGGGATAGCAGGGAATGAACAAGCTGATTCTGCTGCGAAAGGGGCCCTTTCTGGCCCTCTCGGTAGGGATCTCAGCCTTGTTCCCTCAGATGCCTTTCCAACTCTGCGTCTGAGGTTACACGCTTTTTGGCAAACCTTGTGGGACAGACAGGACGGTAATAAGTTACGGGCCATTAAAGGCACTGTCGAGGAGTGGCACTCGGCGTGTCGCAGCAGTCGCCGTGAGGAGGTTGTGTTGGCCCGTTTGCGAATTGGTCACACCCGACTTACTCACTGTTTCCTTTTGCGGGGGGTTGACCCTCCAGAATGTTCTTGGTGTCGACGGCCACTTACGGTCCGGCACTTACTTGTTGATTGTCGCCATCTTGATGGTGTTCGTCGTCGGTTCCATCTTCCGCATGACATTGCGCGTCAGTTGGGCGATAAGTCTGTCCTCCTGTCCGGTGTTTTTCAATTTTTGCAGGAGGTACAGATGTATGACAAGATTTAGATTAGGGGTTTGAATAACATCTCTGTAATGTGTGGTGCAGTGGCAACCCGGACCACTGCACTGTGACTGAGGTTGGCGCTAATGACCAAGTTGTCGACGCGCCATTAAGCCTCAATCCCCCCCCCTATTTCTAGTGTACAATTTTCATGTTTGCCTTGTTTTCCTCTTTCTTTTATAAATATAATTTCGAGCGATTTGTGAATATTTATTTAAGCTAGGAAGTCATTTTGGAAATAAGCCTTCTAATTGCCGGGAAAGGAAAAATACACTACCTGTAAATTTCTTGCATTCAGTTCCTGAGTGCCTGTTACCTGGAGGAAATAAAAACGCTGATACGCCCAGTTCGCACACCACGTCGCGTGCGCAGGCCTCCTATAAAATGGCGAATGGACAAGCCAGTTGCCATCTCTTTTCCTCCACGCAACCGTCTCGGTCGCTCGCTCCTGTTACCCGCCATGTTGTTTTTCGTTCGTCATTGGCCGTTTGCCATTCGTCAATCTTTGAAGCCCATCATCGTTACTCGTTCCCGTTCGCCAGTCTTTGAAGCTCATCGTACTGCCCGTCGCTTCCGTCGGCATTCTGCGGTGTTTGAAACTCATCGTACCGCCCGCTGTTTCAGTCACCGTTCTGCGATCTTTGAAGCTCATCGTACCATGCGTCTTCCCGCACGCTGTCTGTCGACCCTCAAAGCTCAACGTATCGTCCACCATTTCCGTTAGCCGTTCGTCAGTCTTGAAGAACATCACATCGTTCCCGCCGCTACCTGATGAAGCCTTCCGTTAGTCGTTCGTCGTTCGAGTTCGTCATTCCCGTTCGCATGATCTGCCATTACATGAAGAGGTCTTCCGTTCGTCGTTCCCATTTGTCGTTCCCGTTCGCAAGACCTGTCGCTACATGAATAGGTCTTCCGTTCGTCGTTCATTGTTCCCGTTCGTCGTTCCAGTTCGCATGACCTGCCACTACATGAAGAGGTCTTTCGTTCGTTGTTCGTTGTTCCCGTTCGTCGTTCCTGTTCGGAAGACCCACCACTACTTGAAGAAGTCTTCCGTTCGCCTTCGTTCGTTCGTTCACCGACCATCCCAACATGGAATTTCTTCGCTCGCTCGTTGTTGGTCTTCTATTGACAAAAGATTCTCCTTCTTAAAGAAAATGTTGTCCGTCCGTTCGTGGAATCGTTCGCCACCGTTCATCGCACCGTTCGACCGCAATCGACACCATCCATGCTGCTGTCTCGGCCTCCCTGTCTTCTACGCTCATCTCATTCCAGACATCCTTACCAAATGTAGTCCTTCATCATTCTGTTCGTCCACACTCAGAAGCAAGTGATGCACTCACCTTGTGACAAGCACCCCCTCACTGTTACAGGCCAACCTGAAGAGTTTCTGCTGAGACCCCTCCCCCGTCGCTGGCCCAGCCACCAGTCCTGCCTACCATCACGGTCTTCCGCTCCTATTGTCTGCCATTCTCTTCTCGTTCGTCGTTCGCCATTCCCCTTTGTCGTTTGTCGATTTTTGAAGCTCATCACGCCGTTCGTCGTTCCCGTCCATCGTTGGCCAATCTTTGAAGCCCATCGCATCGTTCGTCGTTCCCGTTCGTCGTTCGCGTTCGCTGAAGCTCATGGGATCGGTCTTTGTTAGCAAGACCAGCCACTCGTCACCGCACGCCAACTTTGTTGTGCCGAATTTCGTCTTCAACAGCCTCATTTTCCATGTGAACCCCGCTCACCATTCAAGCCCCTTTTACGTCCATGCTCCCTTGCATCCTTGGCCTGTCCTGCTCAGCATCCGTCTGCTATTCACCACTCAGGCCCACCCCATCATCGTTCGTTTTTTCATTCATCATTTGCTAGCCCGCTGCCGCTCAAACTCATTCGTTCATGCTCCTTTTCACCATTCACAAGCCGTTCGTCGTCCGTTGACCTGGCCGGCCTTCTTTTCCATTACCACCCGAACATCCATTCGTGTCGTTCGCCTACACTGCCCTCCAAATGAAAAACACAGTAATGAAAAACTACAACTTTCGGGAAAAGCCAAAAAACGAAAACAACATTTCCTGTTATGAAGGGCAAAACCAACAATCTTCTTCTCTCTATGTCTCATAGTACGTAAAAAACTAATTTTTTTCATCGTTTTCAAATTTTCAGTGGGTTATTTCGTACGCTTGTTTTGGCAGTTACTGTGAATTTTGTCTTGCACGTTGCAAGTAAAAATCACAGTAAGAGCAGATACTGTTCTTTTAAGTTTGAAAGAGTAATTGCTTTTACAGCTACATTACAACAGTATCTGCTCTTACTGTTGGTTTTTGTTGTCTTCCAGGCTATTCGACCTGCTAAATTGTGTAAGATACTGTAAGGCAAATTGTGACTTCTAAATTTAATACACAAAAACTAAAGAAAAAAGAACATTTTTCTCTGTGTCCATGCAATAGTTACGCAGCCTTTAACTGATAACATATTTAAACAAATAAAATATCAAAATGCAATTTTGAGTGCTTCAGCACTTCAGTAATTTTTCTTGATGTCGAAGCAAATTAGGAACATCACCTTCCCTCAGTTCTTCCTAGAACTGAAGTGCGCTTTGAGGCATCAATGGGCACAACTTGGCTATTACGTAATTTTTTTTCTCAGCTACAACCACGGGCAAACCACGATCGTAAGCTCTCATCAAGCCAGGAATTGTCGGCTTGCAGGTTTTCAGTAAGAAGGAAAACGTGTTAAAAGTCTTTCTGATCATGGTCAGTTTTGTAAAATAATAGCTGTGATCCACGACAACAAAGTCAGCCTTCATGGGTCTACCTAGCCTTAAGTTTAGTTTAGATGTGATTGAGCACATACACCATCATTCACTATGGAAAATACGTTCATGTTGCAACCATTTGAGGACTTTACAACTTTTCCAAATTGCTTGAAATCATAAACGTTTCCTTTTGGTAGCCTGGACATTTCTTGCTCAATTTGGAATACTGACAGCTTTCGAGTCGGCCTATTTTGTGTTTCCTATTTCTTACTCATAATAATTTAGTCCTAGATGTACCTGGCCTGGATGTATATTTATAACCGGTAAAAGAATATGCATGGTTATTTCCTTGTAAAATTTACCGACAGTATCTATCCAACTGTGGGAACATCCATAAATTACGTAACGCTTATATTCGTCTTTTTTATCCCCCTGCCCATATTAACAAGATGTAATACTTGACAAGACTCCCGAACCTCATTAACCTAACGCTTAATTGTTCTGCATATCGTCAGCACTACCTCCTGAAGCTTGCTTTAGATGCCTGCTTTAGATGTTCCAAGTGGATCGAGTTTTCTTCGTTATAAAAGGAAGAAAAGGGGCAAAAGTTACAACTTCAGACCATGTTTACATGTCTTAATAAACTTAAAGAATAAGGTCGACATCTCTTGTATGTTGCTGTCATTGTTTTATTTATTTAAAAAAGTGAAATAATGGCCCTCTGCAGTAATAAACGTTTTATCCTTTCTTCCCTCCTAAAAATTCGTAACACTGCAAAGCCGTTCCCCCTACAGCATTATGTAATTTATGTCCGATTCTTCTCGGAGTATCTCATTAATCGTGACTGAATTGCTTATTGTCCCCCTCCCCAGTACAAAATGATTGTCTGTCCTTCACACTTTCATTGTCAAAATAACTCCTTTTCCCTCACCCACCCAAAAAAATCTTGGAAATCCTTTCTGGAAATCTTGGAGAATTCAGACACAGCAATCAGATGTATTAAACCATCAAACCTGAACTAGGTAAATGGCACTGGCTGTTTATAACTGATGGCAACTGCGTTGCATGACTGAATGAAACTTACCTAGCTGCTGGGCCGTCAAGAGGGCGTTGAATATCTTTGAAACTTCCGATTGATTACAGGCTTTTTGCTTTGCTTTTCCACTTTCCAAAGCCATTTCCATGATTCTACTACCCCGTTCGGCCACGGAAACTAGCACATGCAGCCAGAACACAAACTATTTGATCGCCACGTTTTCATACACAAAATTCCCGCGAAAAATTGGCACCTGTATGTGTTCTATCACATAATTGGCTGGCTCACTGTCACAGAGCCAATCAAAACATGCGATACATTCTCACTTGCCACGCAACTGAGAAGAACAGTAACTGCAATTTGTGCAACTGTAAAAGACGGTATCAGGGGACCAATCAGAGGCCCACGATTCATTCCCACAAGCTGAACAGCTTTGTAGAACAGTAACTGCAACTTGTACAACTTAGTAACACAGTATGTATGCTACTTACTGTTGTTTTCGGTTGTAAAGGTATACATATTTGCAGATAGACAATTTTTCAATGCTTGTTTTCTATCTCTTTCATTGCAGATACTGTTCTTATTTCGTATTCAGAGGTGGAAAATGATATAATCTTCATACTTAACAAATAAATGCAGTTACTGTTTTTTTTGCAGTTACTGTATTTTTCGTTTGGAGGGCAGTACAGCTTATCGTCACCGATCCGGGCGTCATCCACAAGACCTGGCCGTCCGCACCACTCGTCATTCATGTGCCGTTCCTCGTTCATCGATGTTCAGCTCGCTTGTTGCTGTTTACCCGTTTCATTGTGTCCATCGCTCCCTACTGCTCGATGTCTCCAAGTTCACTCATCATGCCACACGCACCCTCAAACCCACGTGCCGTTCGGCATCCGTTCGTCGTCACAAACCCTTGCGCAGATCAGCCCGTTCGCCGCTCATGAACCCGTCGTCAACCGCAAGCTTATGAGCCGTATGCAGTCCGTTCATCGTTCGGCCCATGCGCCGTTCGCTGCTCGTTCGACGTTTGCTAGCCCGTCCGCCGCTCTCTACTCCGCCATTCACGGGACCGTTCGCTGTTCACAAGCCGTCCACCAACCGCATGATCGTTCGTCGTTCGGAGAGCCGTTCGCATTCGTTGTCCCGCTCAGTGTCAGCAAGCCGAAGTCGTCTTCAGCCTGCTATCGTTCGCAGGACCATTCACCGCTACAGGTTCGACGACCATCGCTGCTGTTCATTGTCGTTCGCCACAGCTACTTCTGAAGTCGTTCTCATTTGCCATTCAAGTTGGCCGCTCGCTGCTTTACACCGACCATTACCCATCGAACATCTAAGGGTTTTGGCTGTTCCTAATGAATCCAATCCTCATCGTCCAATATCACGCTTGCAACCTAACCTCATGACGTCGCCATTCTCACTTCATCCTGCCATTCAACTGGATCACCACTGGATGAAGTCGTTCATTACTTTGTTGTCGCCCAACTGGCAGTACCCAATCGTCAACAGACCATTTAACCTCCCACAACTGCGCACTGCTACGATCCATCAGACAAACACTGCATCATTCTTTTTCAACCAACTCTAGCAAAATCCTTGTCAACACCATTCGTTATTCGTTCGAAACACGGTGACTTTTCTCTCATCACCATCTCGGCTTCATCTGTCATTTTCATGCTCACTGAGGGAAATTCAAAAGAGGAATACAAAAATGCCCGACACTTCACTGTGGGACGATGCCCCCAACATCACCCCGCGTTCCCGTGCACACGTCGCAACATTACTGACAACCGCTCACAACTGCACCACACACAATCGCCATCCGCCATTTTGCCGAATTGGATGCTGCTCATCCCACCTTCCCTCCCTGCACCACGCTTGAACTCGCCCTCCTCTTAAAACCGCTCATCATGTCCGCCAACACCATGGTTCGTACACGCGGTGAAAAAATCGTCTAGCTCCTTATTCCGGAAGCCAGACACCTGCACACGTGCTTCAATAGTTTCAAAGATCAACCGTTACGATCCACATCCTTCCTGCCAGAACCACAGGACCTGTATTTACTACACGGATCCATACACCGTATGGAAACAAATCCTCCCTCACGACTGGACCTTCGTAGTGAAAAGGACACAGCCGCTGCTAAATCATCTTACCTCTCTCCTGCCTTCACAAACCACCTCAACTGTGGAAAAGGCCACCACAACCAGTTCCGGGGACTCTCTAACACCGTTTCTCTCTTTAACAACGTCAACTCAGGAAGGAACCTTACCTCCGGACTTCAACGCCCAAGTTCCTCCAACCGTCATTCTCAAGGTCTTAACAATCACGCCAAAAAGAAGCCCAGACCAACCCGCCTGAGGACCCAGCTTTTCCCATTGGGGTAATCCTGAATAACTTGACCTCAACAAGAAAGAAGTAGCAAGATTAAGAAAAACTCCAAACTTCGTCGTAGAGCACACGCCAAATTCCGGAGACTTTCACCCCTTCCCCTCACTGGAATAAGGCCGATAGTTAGATACATCACCCCCAACCACCACTTTGTGCGCCAACAAAACCAAAGCTTCCATTATCAGACAAGCGAACTCAAACTCGGAATTCCACTCCGCTCCTTCAAGTCCGTGTTGGCAACCATACAGTAAGATATGAACCACGCCTAATATCCACTTCTGCCATTCTTCAACCCTGCGCACAACCTGAAAATGTTCGACGCCATCAAGCAGTAACATCCCAGGAATAGATTAGATCAAACCAAACCATGCTTGAAGACCAATTCATAGCCCGACAAGTCTGGCAATGGGACAATGCCCCAAGGTTCACGCAAACAAAACCTCTAATGCGATTCGTTTTAAACATACGAACTACACTCTTCCATGCACTCTAGTGCGCCCCCATGCAAGGGGTTACAGCTTTCGTTGATGCACTTCCCTAAACACTGACCATTCTCATGACATGTGTCTGATGATTCGACAACCCGTAACCCTTCAACGCAAAAGTTCCAAGGAAAAGCCTGTCCATAATCTCATTACATATTCATAATTGAATTGTCACCCTAATATGTCATTCTAGCGCCTCCAGCTCTACTATCAACATGTACTATACCTTCTTGGTTTGGCCTACAACACAATCTCACGGAATAAAACCATCAAACCTTCAAGATAATCCCATTCTTCGAAATATAAAATAATAAACATAATAATAATAGGAAAATAAAAATTCTTGATAAGGAGAAAAAACTCTGAATCCGCCTAGCCGACTCGCTTCAACGATGGCAGGATCTCGCCCCACTTAGATGGCTTCACGCAATCATCTACACACACTGGCCACTCGGTTGACATTCGTCCAAAAACCGATCAACGAGCCTCTGGGGACCCAGTTCACACCCTTGGGAACTCGTCACGATGGTGCCCGCCACCTAAACGACGAGGTCATCTGTAATGCAAGAAATTTACAGGTAGTGTATTTTCCCTTTCCCGGCAATTAGAAAGCCCAATTTTACCTGGATGGGAGGTCAAAATTGGTTTCCATTGCCTAAGGGGGAAAATACACTACCTGTAAATATCCCGCCCAACCTCCCCTCTTGAGTCACCAAACGTGACATATTGAGAAGAAAAAAGATGGCAACTGGCTTGTCCATTCGCCATTTATAGGAGGCCTGCGCACGCGACGCATGTGCAGTGGGTGTGCGAACTGGGCGTATCTGCGTTTTTATTTCCTCCAGGGTAACAGGCACTCAGGACTGAATGCAAGAAATTTACAGGTAGTGTATTTTTCCCCCTTAGGCAATAGAAGCCAATTTTGACCTCCCATCCAGGCAATATTGGGCTTATTATCGATCGCCATGTTCCCCTCAAATTTAGAACGTAAATGGAGTGTAACGAACTATAATGGGGTATGTACTTCGGTTCGTTATCAATCTGCAATGGTGCCATTTTGAAATTAGGTGGTCAGTTGAAAATATCCATATGTCGGCCAGTGCCCTTCAAATAAAAACGTTAGATCGTAATTAAGAAGTTATTGCAACGAATTAAAATAGCGACGCACCATTGTCATTAATTATTTGTAAATAGCATCATCTTGAAGAAGGTAGCCATTTTAAAATTATGTCTGTGAGCCTATTTTTTCAAATTTAAAATGGGGAAAGGAACCATAATCGTTATTAATCTGAACTGGACCCTATATTGATAAAGGCTGCCATTTTAAAATTATGATTATTATCATCAAATTTCCTTAAAATTTAGAAAATAGACGAAATAGTTAATACCAGTTGCAACAATGAATGTCTTTATTAATTTTTTAGGGATGCCGTTTTGAAATTATGTCGGCCATTTTGAAAATATGCTGATTGCGATTCAAATCCTTTGAAATTTTGGACGCTCGTAGACTAGTCGCACTACATTAAACTAATGAATGTGATTTAATTGTGGTAATACAAGGTGTTTTTACAAGTTTGTTAAATAGAGAAACTTACTAAAGCCCAACTTTGTTTAGTTTTCACGCACATTGATCAAATTTTTACTGAATTTTTATATTTCAGGATATATTATCAACTAATTAGACTGGCAGTAAGCGATACCAGTGATCCTTGCGTGACTTGTTTTGCTTTGCAAACAAATGTTCTATTCTTTCCTATAATAAGCACCGTCTTGAAATTAGGTGACCATTTTGACAACATAACAACATAACAATTTTAAATTTGAATTTAACTGTTTAAAATTAACTCAAATTTAAAAAAATTTAAAAGTGTAAGAATTTCGAAAAATTCGTCAATATTAGAGAAAAAATAAGAATTGTAAAAGGCAAAATAATTATTAGTTAAAACAAACAAAAAATTTTAAATCATGGACTTGATAAAAAATAATTTAAAAACAAAGAAGGCTCACAGATCAATCTTCTCTTGGTAGGAAAATTTTGCGTTCTTCCTTGTTGCTACCTGTAACGTACTTAGAGAACTGGAGATAAATGATAACACAAAACAATGTCAATTTGTCTTGTTTATAGTTTATCTCTAGTTCTCTAAGAAACAA
Organism: Lithobius niger; assembly: GCA_023313725.1. Taxonomy (NCBI): domain Eukaryota; kingdom Metazoa; phylum Arthropoda; class Chilopoda; order Lithobiomorpha; family Lithobiidae; genus Lithobius; species Lithobius niger. Next base: position 17,012 of record JAHWFP010175482.1, read on the forward strand.
GGATTATTACAAAAAAAAAACCAAGAGTTCGATGCTTACCAGTCTCTTACTGACGACATTTCATGTCAGACCCTTACTGTCAAATCTTGACCGTGCTCCTTTTAAGAGTTGACTTTAGACCCTTAGTCTTAACATTTAACGTTTCATTTTTATTTATTAATTGTAACCTCCTCTTAGTGACTACCACATCAATAACTAATCGAGTGAGAATATTAAACTTTGGGCAGCAAGATTTTCAACTTGACCTTCACTTATTAAACTTGGTACAATATACTGGTAGAAAAAACTAAGAATAATACCTTTAGTTCATCGACCTTGTGAACAATGCTGATTAAGAACGCCATTACTGTAATCAGGTAGTGTTTACGTGTTTTTCTTTACCCAATTAAGGTAGGAAAAAAACATACGATGCTGTTACTGATTCAAAATCGTATCATGATCACGTAATGAGAAGAAAAACATAAAATTCACAGCTAACAAACAACAATAGTGTTATCGAAAACAATGTAAATGCAAAACGACTCACCACTATCAGGAACTGTCGTAACCCGACCAAGTGTAAGGTTAATCTAATCAAAAACAGTGGAAAGGCAAAAAGGCCCAACGCTATGATTCTAGCAACAAAAGGTTGTGAGATACAAAAATGTACATCACAGGACAATAAAAGTTTATTTCCTCAAAAATAAACGTCGCTTATCATATACATTTTTATATCTCCCAACCTTTTTTGCTAGAATAACAGAAGTGGTCCTTTTTTGCATTGCCTATGTTTTTGATCTAGACACACGCTAGTGTGTCTCCGCCAAGTAATAGTAGATCGTCCGATTATAGACATCCGATTGTTAAAAACTGATTGTAGATGAAAAAAATGCGGCTGCACTAGCAGACTGTGTCTTTTAACTGAAACCAACTTATATCTGATTTCAGCATATTGATGTTAAGTCCCCATGTGCTAGAAAACTTTGCAAATCGTCTGAATTAGGTGACTTGGGTCCAGTAACGAAGGAAACGTCAACACGAAAATGTGGGAACGTGTCCTTCATGGAGAAAAAGTGTCCTCAATAACGTTGATTTGTGTTACTGGTAACTAGTAACTAGTCCGCAGGCTCCCATGTTAATTCTCAGAGGGTATAACGACACGTCTACAGCTGATTAGGGAAAATTGCCAGAGCTAAATTTCGGCAGACAGGTAAAGCGTCATATGGGGAAGTACCATTTTCTAAAATGGGGGTTGCAGCTAGAAGCACCTGGCCCTGAAGTGGCTCGTAAGAGCAAAATTATTGTTGTAACCATTGTTTGTATTGTCATCCAACAGTAGATTATAACATGCTTAAGTGTTACACGCTTATCGTTTCAGTATCTAATTGTCAGAATTCATTGTTGTTGCAAGTAGGTGGCTGGGGCCTCAATAAAATAGGAGAAAATTGGAGAATGGTTCACTAAGAGACGGAGTATGTTATATTGCAAAGGTGTGGTCGGTTTTTTTTTACGGTACACGAATCCAAACTAAATTATCTGCCCCACGACGATGAAAGGGATAATTATGTGTTCGTGAACACTATGGTAACTAAGTGATTGAATGATTAACGTTAACCGAGGTGGAGCCAAGTGAGAAGGGATGCGCTGATTGAGTAAACGAAGCGAACGATAATCAGCGTCAAACCATGTCAATTTCGCTGACGTAACGGCTAATTCGGCTATGACAAAGATGAAAATTATGAATGAGAAAATTTATAGACATAAAATTTCTCCAGAAAAAATGGATGACGATTACACTGTCTGATCTTTGCTTCATTCACATCCTCTGAAAGTAGTGATAGCCACCCAAAACCCAAACTGGTATAAGAGAAGCCGCCAAGTTTCAAAAAAACGGTCGGCCTTTCAAAGTAGTGATATCATTCAACCAGGGAAAGGCCGGCAAGGTTAACCCTATTAGCCAAGTTAATCGCACTGAATAATACTTTGGATGTTAAATGAAAACTTGAAGAGGACGGTACACGAACTCCTACTGAATTATCTGCCCCACGACGTTAAAAGGGTATGCTTGTTATTAATTTATTTGGAAGCATTAGTGAAACGGACATTTGATTTTACGTAGAATTACTGTTAATTACAAGTTAATTCTCATAGGGTACAAAAGACACGTCTACAGCTCATTAGGGAAAGTTGCTAGATCTAAATTTCGGCAGACAGGTAAAGCGTCATATGTGGAAGTACCTTTTTCTAAAATGTGGTCGCAGCTGCAGCACGTGGCTCTCAAGTGGCTCGTACGTGCCAAATTATTGTTGTAACAGGTAAAGGTGGCGATTAGACCGTGAAATTCTCTGTACATTTACAAGCCTATGCAAGTTCTGACCGTGTCAATTTCACTGGCGTAACGGCTAATTGGACCACGGCAAATGTGAAAACTATGAATGAGTAAATTTATAGACATAAAATTCCACCAGACAGAAAAGGTAGAGGGGACGATTGAACCGTCAGATCCTTCGTTCGTTCACAGTCCAATGAAAGCTGTGATATCCACCCAAAACCAAAACTGGTATAAGAGAAGCCGACAAGTTTCAAAAAAGGGTCGGCCTTTCAAAGTAGTGATATCATTCAACCAGGGAAAGGGCGCCAAGGTTAATCCTGTTAGCCAAGTTAATCGCACCTAATAATACTTTGGGCGTTAAATGAAAACTTGAAGATTGCTACCACCAGTAGCAATGTTCTAGTTTACATTTAACTTTCGAACTATTAGTAGGTGCAATTAACTTGGCTAACAGGATTAACCTTGGTGGGCTTTCCCTGGTTGAATGATATCATTACTTTGAGAGGCCGACCCTTTTTTGAAACTTGGCGGCTTCTCTTATACCAGTTTTGATTTTGGGTGGATTACCTTAACTCTCCACCTGCTTGGAATAGGATAGTTCCTTGTAGTTCTCATCCTACTTTCTTCCAACTTACTTGCGTAGTTCTAATTATTCAATTTCTTAAGCTCAACCTTCCGTTTTGAAGGTTATCCTGACTTCCGTGTATAGAAGAAATTCATTAAAAATTTCAACGATTTAGTTACAATTCAGCATAGAAATATGACACTAATGCCATCCTCACTTATGGTACATACACGGTATTAAAACAAGTATCATGCAGTTGGATGAGTATCAGTGTTTGAGTTCTCATTCTTGTTTCAGTGTTTTCTGAATTGCAGTCATTAGTAACTAGTTGGTCATATTGGTAAGCTCAGGTTTTGTGAAACAAGACTGTTGCCCAAAATAATGACTGGCTGAAAGGGGAAGGCAAAATAAAATGGTGGATAAAACGCTGGTCGAAAGTTTAGAATCGAGCAGTAATGTTCTGAAAGTAACTACTTTTACGTTATTTCCTTCGACAGAATAATCGTTGATGGAAATTTACCCCCTAATGCGGTGATGGGGTTGTCAAAATCAAACAGTAATCCACCCCATGAAAACCAATAACCTCTTTAGCTCTGAATGTACACCAAGACACGCAATTTCAACATCAACCAGCTACGTGATGCAGTACAGTTGTAAAGTTTGCAATTTCAGTATTGACATGGTACAATTTCAATTTTAGGTACTGCAGAGGTGAAACCTAAAACTGCAGCACTTCTACTTAGACAGTTTTAGCTAAGTGTACATTTGTGTTAAATGTTGGAACACACTTTAGGAAATTTTTTTTTTTTTGCAATATAGAGCTTTGAAGGTTCCACATAAATGATCAAGCATTTTTTACTCTAGTATAAATTTTAGAAGCACGCAGGAAATAACAACTGTCAATCCTTTGTAAATGCTGAAGGAAATGAAGCCTGTAGTGTATACCTGTTTTGTTGTTATTTTTGTGTATTTTAATATTTTAGGAAATTACAGTAAATAACTATCGCCAGTCCTACGCAAATGCCACAAAGACATGAAGCTTATGTATCTATTAGCCGTGCTAAATTCATATCTTACGGAAATCCCAACTCTGCATTTGGTGTTATCAGAAAACATGACGTAAGTGCTAAATTACACCATGTTACCTTATTTTGGTAACATTACATGCATGATAATCCTAAGGGTAAACAATATAAGCTTAGAATTAGAGTAATATATAGAATAAGAATATATTATATTATAATGTATACAATAAGCCTAGAATTTCGTGTTTATGTAATAGTTATAGTACCCCTGACGAACTGCATGGAATTTATCACCCGATGGGCGATATCCCGAACAGAGCCAATCCGCGAGAACTACGTCAAGATGACGTTGAGGCGAAGCCGAGACGTCATCGCGTCGTAGTTCGAGCAAATTGGCCATGTAAGGGATATCACCCATCGGATCATAAATCCCATACATTTCGCCACGGATACTATAACTAATTTATCGTACGGTCCCTAACTTTCGAAATTAAAAACAAAATTTGGGGTAAATGAAAAGTATGCATTCGCAAATGAATTGGAAGGTCTGGAATTCGGAAGGTCTGTTGTTTATACAAATTTTGTGTCATCACGTTAGCATAATTTTGTTTTGATGCAGTAAGGTTTGCAGCCGATACCATTTGAACGAGAAGGGGAATGAGCAGGGATGTGTGTCTAGAGGGAGAGATTTTCTTTAAAAAAATAGGTTTAGGAGATACGCGTTTTTTTTTAAGTCATTGGGGTTATGTCTATTATCTTATTGCACATAACGGAAATTTCATCATGAAAAATTACGTCGTACACCCTAGGTAATTAAAAGGTTTTAAATTTTATTTTAATTCTCTCATTTTACGTAATGTGTCGTCTTTCTTTATTTGCATGATGTGATTTCTGAGCGTGGGTTTTCGCGTTTAAGTCATTCTCTGATGGAAAACGAAGGTTTGAACGACAGTGAAGAAGTTTTAAGCTTAATAACTCCCAAGAAAAGGTTCGACATCTTTAGTCACGTTCTGGGGACATTATACGGACAATTCAGCGGTAACGTATTCTTGTAAACTATGTGAGCAATTAGGTACATTGTGGGTGCAATTTTCGAAGAAGGGGAGCGGAGGGAAATAGCGTAACACTTAATTTTAACGATGAAATTTCATGTATATTTCGTATACGTTATGTCAGTTAGTGTTTTCGAAAGGCCGATGCAGGTTCACGTTAGATTTGTGATTTACAGTTGCCAGCTGCTTTTTTTTTGGGGGGGGGGTAGTAATCATTTAAAGTATTTAATTTTCTTGTATAGATTTTGAAATGTAGAACAGTTTAAAAAAGCCATGTGAGAATTCATTTGCTTTTATCGTAAGTTGTTGCTTAATAAAAAAAAAAAGTACGGGTTTCAATTATTTTTCGAACAAGGAACGTAAGTTACCATTAAAAAATTAAATTAATTCTCGCATTATTTTATTAAGGAATTCTTCTTTTTGAAAGTGTTGGCAATGTCGTATCGCCACTTCCCTGAGCATGGCTTCCATATCGCCACACTTTAGTGTGGTGATATCCCATTTCGCCACACTTTAGTTTGGTGATATGGGATATATCGCGGCGCGGTTTTAGCATTGAGAAAGTTAGGGGCCATACGATAAGTGAAATAATTTTGTTTCCTAATAATTTGGTTTAGTAATTATAATAAGTTAGTGTAAGTACTAGGGACAATTAAGCAAAAGCTTTGAATTAACTCGATCCTAACTCTGAAAACTAAATTCGAAGGTTCTTTTAGTACGATGGTTGGAAGAATCTTTGAGACTTGAAGCAACTTACTGAAGTTACATTAGCACACAATTTCTGGGACCCTTCCAACCTTCTTAGTTAAAGGACCTTCGAGTTCAGTTCTCAGATACTTCGAAGTGGTACTAAAGTGTAATTTAAAGTAGGTTTCAAGATCAAAGAATTACATACGGTCTCAACACTACGAATTCCTATTTATTTAAGAGAAGTAACTCATAATTCATTGTAACAAATAAGCCTATTAAAATTTTTGAATTCTCATTGAAAATGTTCATAGAAGGCTCCTGAACATACATCTGGTGACCATTAACCAATGAAATAATCCTTAAGTAATTTTATTTAAAAATATCGTGTTGTTTATTGAATATCTAAGCGTATTGCTAGAAAATATTTTTCAGGGGGGGGGGGGC
>JAHWFP010175482.1:23198-47677 GCA_023313725.1 Lithobius niger
TCATTTTTTCTTCTGCCCGCCCCCCGGGCGCGGCGCATTGAGGCTTAATGGCGCGTCGACAACTTCAGAACATCGTCCCAATGAACGTGTGTCCTGAAAAAAAAGAGTTAGTGATGAATATAGACATATCAAGAAAACAACCCTTGAAGAAGAAAAAATGAAAGCTCCCGAATTACTGAGAATGAAAAATATCTGTTTCGTAGAAGTGTTTGTTTGAGAAGAACTTTCTTTACTATCTGTCTTTACAATCACTAGGCTGTGAAAAAGCCTGAACATATGATGTAGTAACAGGTTCCATAAGTCCTAACTAGCATTCAGAATATTCAAATTTAGATTTTATTACTAGCTTTTAAAAATTACGAAATAAAAGAACGGATACAGGCTTACTGCTTTTTATCATAGCAGTTTTGGCATGTAGATAACTGAATATGGAGTGTAGAATGTAATTTATACGAGTAGGATGTACACACTTGCCACACTGAAATCAATGGGTTTTATGTTACAGTGAACAGTGCAATGAAAATATGTAGGCTAGTGAGTTTTATCCATCTTTCAGCCTGCGGTAGAGCAGCTCTGGTGGATAGCGGACTGAATCTCACTTTTTTTTTTATAATTGCTACAATGCTGCTGTTTGTTTTTGTTGCCAAAGTAGAAATCTTTTATACTGAACACGTTTTGTATGAAATTTTGAGCTACACCCCAACTGGCATTGAATAAGTTTGCACGTTTGTTTAAATTTTAAATTTAGTATTAATGAATGCTTAAGTAATCTACAGATTACAATGAAGACAAAAAGCCAGCAACATCACAAATTAACCTGGAAAACTAAGAATCTACAGGATTTTTTTTGTATTCTTAAATAAGTTTAAAGTTTTTGCTTACAACTTAAATAGCATAACTGAAACTGAAAAACATTATGAGGATCCAATTATTTTGTGGTTGAAGGGTGAAGGGATGTACCCAGCCAGCCGTGGGTTTTTAAAGTGTTTTTAATCATGTATTGTGATCAAGACAAACAATTTTATTGCATTTGTCGAAAATTAAATCGTGTGCCATTCGATGCCATTGTGGTTTTTTCGTCACCGTCAGGAGTGAAATATTTTCTAAGTCTTGAAAAACATTATTACTATAGCATAGGTCTTCTTCCGTATCTAATTGATGGATATTGTTTTTGCCAGAGAAATGTTTTTGAAAAATTTATTACCTGTTAACTATTCAGCAGACGAAGCGCCAATAAGGAAACTAACTGATGGAAAGATTGGTAAGTCAAATGTAATACGTATTAAATAATTAAATAAATAATAAATATTTGTAACATTAAGAATAGGAACATGGACTGCAGTTGTTTATATCTGGAAGCTGTCCGTCCCACTCTATTTCAGTCCAGAATACATGCGAACCAGTAATAAAACGGATTCTACACTTAAATAGCTTAAATGGCTTAGATCTAAGATTGCTGCGTGTGGTGTCAGTGGCTGTACCCTGAAATGGATAAATTATTTTCTTACAAATGGAACACAAGTTTGTGTGGGAACTTCCATTTCTAGAAAAATTACTGTTACTAGTGGAGTCCAGCAGGGATCCGTTTTTAGGCGAATTTTTGTTTCTTGTTTAAAATTGTTAAATTCGCCCTTAATAATTCCTAAATTTCAGAGAATGTAAAATTCAACAACCTCCTATATATATGATCATGTAGCACTATCGTCTTCTTTCATGGCTAAGGAACTTTGGTATGAAAAGTGGAAATATCTTTTAACAAGTCCAAAATGTAAGGCTGTTCATTACGGTTTAATAACGTGGAGGAAGAATAATTATTCTTGTTACATGGCAAGGTGCTGAATTGTTGTGTAGATGTGTTAACTATTTGTAAATTGAGAGGACAAAGAAGTTAGCTACCATATAATAGTTTATTTTAGAACATTTGAATCTATTTTATCTATTATGTTTGTACGTAAGAAACTAGGTATTAGTGAATGCTTTATTACCTTTTCCTTATCCGTTTACGACTTATCGGCCGCGATAAATTCATTCATTCATTAAAAATAACATAGCTAACAGTGCTGTTCTTCCACATGCAAATGGGTCCATAACGAATGAAATTAACCTATTTAATAGCCAACAGCAACATAAATTGTTGTTTAATGGTGGCTGTGGACACTTTCCCAATCTCACTGACTCTTGGTTGAGTTCGCCAAAAAATTGAACGCACGCTGAGTTTTGATCCCTGGGTGTGACTTTACTTCAGTCGGGGAGGTCACCACATCTGTATGCATTTCATGCCACAGTTTAACAACACGATGCAAGAAGAAACACTTACGACAGTTGCGCACATTAGCTTTTACTGTAAGTTTAAAGGGATGCCTCCTGGTCCTACCATCACAGTTTATGGAGAAAAAATGGCTGTAATCAACAGTAGAAAGATCATGCAAAAGTGCGTTAGTAAACCCGATCTCAGAATTAAACCTAGGCAGTTTCTGTGAGTCAGCCTTTAAAGCCTTTAGACGATCTCCATACCGTTGATCCCCAAGACACAACAGATACTTGATATATGATATCTGAACAGACTCGACATGATCAATGGTCCAAATTAAGAGTGGGGACCGAACGGGACTCGGATACTCTAGAATAGGTCTTATGTAGAGGCAAAACGGCCAAAACAAAACCTTACGATCATTAGAGGTGAAGCAACGTTTAATCGTGGCTACTCTTTGTACAGTAGTTTTTACAATGTGGTTGCAGTCGGAGGCACTTTTGACTTTGACTTAATGCACAAGATTTAAGGGTTCTTTTGGCAAATTAAGTGATCATTTTTGGATCTAATATGGAAAACGCCACATTTGGGTGCAGCAAGGGGTAATTGCCATTCGTGCTTCGACACGCATTAAACATCACTCCGCCCTCTTCCCCTTCAACAAATTGTACGCCTCAAAGCAGACGAAAGTTCCAAATAATTATTTTCGATTGCAATAAATGCTGGTATAACTTAACGTCGTCAACAAATTAAGCATAATTGTATTGGAATTCTCCACCTGGAGGTCACCAATAAACAACAAGTAAAGTTAATAACCAATATGTTCCTCAGTGGGAAGCATAATTGTCACGATGAACACAACAGAATTATCGTGCTCACCCACATTGACGTAGCTCAGCTTTAATTTCGTAAGTAGCAGATAAGTGAGATTTGGATTGAATAGTAAGCCTATTCACTTTGCAACATGGTGCGCCTCCGAGCACACAGTTACAGTGTTACAACGTAATGCGCAACGTAGCCTATACAGAGCATGTGGTAGTAGGGAAGTGACGGGAGAGACGCAGCTGACGAAACCTGCAGCGACTCATAGCAACCTGACGTTACCGTGGTAACGTGATTTTAGGCCTAATTCTTATTTTTAGACCTAATATTTTTAATTGCAGTTTTAATTTTGTAAGTATGAGATATGCGTAATCGTGAATTTGGTTCGACGGTAAGCCTTTTCATTCATGCAACAATGTGACGAGAAAACGAGGCTAAAATACTTTAGTTTTTACGGCTGCGTGTTATCCATAGAATTTCAATTCGACGATCAAATGTTATTATTTTTTTTAGTGACGTCGAAGAAGTCTATTAGCTATAAGGAATTAACGATGTTTTAATTTGTCATGCTATTTAACTAACATTTGAGACTGAATCTAACGTTGTAAACTGTGGTCGTCTCTATCTGGTACCGTTGCGAAGTTAAAAAAAGCGACCGATGGACGGACAAAGTCGTAGCAATAGTCTTCTCAGCCGGTACGGCTGTACAGAATACTTAAATGTAGGATGATTAATGAAAAAGAATTGCCTGGTCCAATGTGATGTCTCAGTGGGGAAGTACAATAATTATGTGTTCGCCGACATGATGATGGCCATCATTCTTCCTACATATTTCACTGGCATTTCAGTCGTTTCCACCCAGTAGTAAGGTGACTATGATATGATTGATGAAAAATTAAGGATGATGAAAGCGGGTGGAGTGACTGGTTTGATATCGTGTGGGCTACTTAATGCTGGAATGATCTTGGACCATTGCACGACGAGGCAGCTGTTAAAATATGTTTTCTAATAATCACGAACGAAAGTTAGAGGCTTGAAAGCTATCGCAAGTCGACCTTTTGATAGTCGAAGTGATCATGGTTCGCATAGGATAACCAACGGCGTCGACTGAGTACTGCCAACAATCAACGAGTGGCGTAGCACGAGTTATTGATGCCCGAACTCTCGAGACGCGGTTGGTTATCCTGCTTATACCAATCGCATATTGTTCGAGTCGTGGCAGCAACAAACAACGAATCGTGCTGACGTTCTTTAATTCAGAAGCTTAACAAGGCGACTGAGCGTGTAACAATGTTTACAAAAAACAGCAATTGTTATTGTTTGTTTGGTGAAGGGTTCTCTGCTCGTGTTTATCGATTGTAACTCGATTCCAAAATACCCCATCACCGTTCATACCGCGGAAATTCGACGACGAAGAGCCCTTTCAGACGATCTATTACATTTTTTTTTAGGAGAAGTTGTTTGAAGGGGCTATTCTGCGTTGAGTACGCGGTATAAACGGTGATTGGGTACTTCGGAATTGAGTAACAATCAAGAAATTAAAGAAGAGGACCTTTGTTGGCTAACTGGGTTATTCCGCGTTGTGTGATGACGGATGCTTTCGGAATCTTGAACAGTTTAGCGGTAAAAAGTATAAACGTGTAATTACAGGACGGAGAGCCAAATGGGCTACATCAGTAATAATACCGCCCATTTATTTATTGATTACCTGTACACGTGTTCGATAAATAAACGTGTATTTGAAAGCTTTATATTTAACTGATGAATTAAATATAATCAAAATGTAACAGACGGTTGTGTCAACATGGCTAACATTAAGGTTCTCTGGGAGGAAAACTTCATCGGGTAGGGTGAGAGCTATCCACGAACTAACTTGTTTTAGTTTTCAAGAAGAACTGATGTTGAACGGTTGTAGTGTTGTGTTCCCCCCCCCCCCCCGTAGGTATTTTATGATTTTGTTGTATTATGTTCACGTATTTCAAATGCAAATCAATTAACATAAAATTAATAAATAAACATGTATTCGAAAGCTCTATATTTAACAAATAAATAAAAAAATAATCAAAATATGGCAGATGGTTGTGCCAGCCTAACATTAGTCTTCTCTGGGAGGCAACCTTCATCGGGTAGGGTGAGAGCTATCCACCAACTGATTTGTTTTAGTTTTCAGCATACTTTACTAGCTGATCGTTAACGTGTGGTTCGAGTCGTGGCTACGTTGCTGGTTATGATTTATGGTGTATTTTGTGATTTATGGTATAATTTATGATCTATTGTCTATTTTATAGGTGTATTGTGTTATGTTAACGTATTTCAACTCAAATCATAATTAACGTAAAGTCGGTAGGAATAACAAAAAGATATTGCTCATAAATTGGTTTCGTTATATTACTCTTAGGTATAAAAAGATTTTTAAAAAGCATGAATAAGCATGAAATTTGCTTATGTCATTGCATTCTAGTTTGATTCCGAAATTCCCCTTTAGACAACAACGAAACTCTTCTTTCGACAAACTTTCTTTGCTATATTGTTAGGAGAAATTGTCTTTGTAACAATGATTCATTGCATTGTTCGGAATCCACGTCGAGAACCACAAGAGTGTTGTATAAGTAATAGTTATTGTCCTCTTATTGCAACAATGAACATTGGTAACCTGTTTTAGAAGCGGTCAAGGAAGCAACAATACTCCCGAGGGTGCAGCCCGAGGGTTTATTATTGATTCTGAGACCGCTTCTAAAACAGGTTATCAACGTTCATTGTTGCAATAAGAGGACAATAACTGGCTTGTCATCCTACATTGTTTTACATTATTTCCTGCATTGTTTAAGCATTCTATTCTAAACACTGAAAATAACGGCTTCGGGCCATGGCTTCTCAAATAAATCAAATGAAATCAAAATGCAAACCGTAGAGGCAACCCTCCGCTAGAGTAGCAATTTTGGTCGGCAGCAAACGAAAAAATTTATAACTTCTCTCTTCCCTTCCTCCCACCTAAAAAACAAAAATTGCTCTCTTTCAATTCTTTCTCACACCCTACGTTTTTAACTGTTGCCTACCCCATTTTTTAAGGAATTTTAGATTAGGTTAGGTAGGCTAGGTAATTTTTTAGGTTATTCTTGTCGATGTGAAAGAAACTAACGTAGTTTTCTTGATTTTGATCTGGTGGGAGGGGGGGAGCTAAAAACGATGGGGTGGCGCTCGAACGAAAGAAATACGCTGCGTGGATTGAGTGTTTTTAGGGCTTTGGTATACCTTTCCAATAAAAGGTGAATCATTTAGGTATTACAGACGATGGTTAAGGAAAAAAGTCATTTATTTTTGAAAATATCAGATTTCGAATTGAATTTTTAACATTAGATGGGCATGAGTATACCTAATATAGTTTGGAGTTTCGAGTTTGTTTGTTTGTTTGTTTGTGATTGGTTGCCCGTTCAAAAAAGTGTGATGGTAACTATTGTTTAAACTTTCAAAAGTATGGTGATAAGTTAGTTATCATCACACTTTTAAACAATAGCAATACGAACGCTGGTATAATATGACTTTTAGAGCATCAGTTTACAACAATGAAAACGGCAAAAATAGGATGACAATAATGGTAACACCTTTCTGTTTAAGCACGATATTATTTTATCCTGGTTATTTTCAAGCAAGTATTTGTGTCTCCAACTTCTTTTGTAGAACTGTGTAAGCTTTAAATCATTTAAAAAAAAATTTTCCAAAACTACATTTTGTATAGATATGATACATCATACACTCTGTAAGCCAAGGTATCGAAAATCTTCTGCAATGCAACTTGTTATTTGCAGAACCAGCCATTATTTACGTTCTCATGCGCCCAGAACATATAACAGATATTTCAATGAAGAATATGGTATGTTAACTGCAAATGTTCCATTAGTGGTTATGTGTTGCACCAGTAGGGTATTTCGAAAAAAAACATTTTTTTCAGGTATCTTAATCCCCCCCCCCTCCTATGTTGTTACATATGACAAACATTGACCACACCTAAAGTTTTAGATCATTTGGTCAATTCTACACCCCTGCCCACCTCAGTTAAAATTTAGCCGAATTTTAGCATTATAACAGCATGTCCTTCGCTATGTTTATCTTTATACTTCTACAACAAACTGTCAAGCAAACTCTAAACGATTTAATTGTTCTCAATAATTACACGCTACTGACTAAAGAATATAAAATGCTTATTTAGAATGTAATATTGTACACATTAAAACCTTGATTTCAGAAAATAGAGCCCTTGCTACTTGACCAGTGTCCATGTCCATAATGTAGCAATGCTGCAGTTTTCCCTCACAATCTCGCAGGTTCATTAATGTGCTCTTTTGAAGTTCGGAAAGGCTTTCCACTACAACTTGTAGCAAATATTGCTTCTGCATTTCACCGAAAGAATTTGAAGCGGAGTACTCCTGAATTAGTTTCATGGACGTTCCGACAGATTATTTACAACTTTTACCTGGCAAACAAGCAGCTCAGCTTCTTGGAAATCGGGGTCAAGTTGCCACTGATTTGCTGGTTTCTTTAGCCAGTTTGTACCAATTTCCAAGGCACTAAAGCCAAGAAGAGTCTCCAGCTTTGTGCTTTAATTAAATAATGGAAATGTTTGTATTCCTATTTCAAACTGCTAGAAAGCGAAAAATACATTAGATGAAGCCAGGAGCAGCTCACCATGTCCGATGGATGCCATCAATCTTACCTCCTGCAAAGATGTTTGTATTCAGTGCACAGACAGAATATAGCAAAGACATGTTAGCAAAACTTTGAACTCTCTGTATATCCATTTTCTATATATTGTAGAAAAATGACTGTTTGCATCTGTTCGAGCCGATGCACCGATTAATGATGTGCAGCTCTTATCATGAATTAAACGAATACAAGAAACATAACCCACAAGTTGCTACTGCAGCTCACACTGCTTAAAGGTCAATACAGGTATTTTATTAAAGAGTGTGTAGTTTTCTGTCTCTTCTCGAACCGTGTCTCAGATGCCAAAAAGCAACAGATTTCTCGCGCTTTACAGAAATTTGGGCGCCCAAATGAACTTGAGAGAGGAATGCCACCAGTTCCATTACTGAAGTAAAGCACAAAGCTATATCTTATTTGTCCCAATTTTTGGTTCTTATTTAGTTCCTTGGAGAGAGTGAGTGAAAACAGCAGCACAGCAGGCCCATTGACACATTATGGACATGGACACCGGTCAAGAGGCAAGGGTTCTATTTTCTGAAATCAAGGTTTTAATGTTTTAATTTGTGCTGTATTACATTCTAAATAAGCATATTATATTTTATAGTCAGTATTGTGTAATTATTGAGAACATTAAAATAGTTTTGTAGTTTGTTTGACAGTTTCTTGTAGATGTATAAAGATAAACATAGCGAAGCACATGCTGTTATAATGCTAAAAACAGGCAAAATTTCTACTGAGGTGGGCGGGGGTATAGAATTGAACAAATGATCTAAAACTTTGGGTGTGGTCAGTGTTTGTAGTATGTAATAACATAGGTGGGGGGAATTAATGTACCTGAAAAAATTTTTTTTCGAAATACCCTATGCACCAGTTATAATTAAAAAGAATAGTAAACAGTAATATTCTGTATCAATATTTTTTCTCATGGTCGGAAGTGTTGTAAAACAGGATTGAGTTCGAAATATGTTTTTCTGTTAACTGAATTAAAAAAATTCGATTGAGGAGTTAAAATTATTAATCTAGTAAGGTGCTGTTTTAACAATTTGCATTTTGCTAAATCTGTTTTTCCATTTGTATATCTGTTCTGTAGATACATTCTTGTGACGAGATTTCAATGTATTTGTAATGAAACAATTCTTGAGGGGGTGTGAATCCAGGTCGACGCCCTAAGGCAATTTCTGTCAGTCTTACTCAACAGTTCCTACTTTAGTTCACCAATTAGAAAAAAATTGGTATCATTATTCCTTGAACTTTTGTCGAATGACGTATGTCAACGGTTTCGAGCAGAGCGGAAATAATGCAAGATGATGCATTATCCAGAATATCGCCAAAAATTCTTTTGGGGTTTCAACTTCTAAACCTTTCACCACTCCGAAATAAACAAGACCGAATGATCTACTAAATGAACTTTTTCTTTAAGAAAAGACTTTAAATTTGTAAAAATCGAAAATGGGGAGAGAAAATGACATAGAATGACGTATTAGTGATGCCAACGTGAATAAGTGCTCATTCTGTGCTGACGCGGATCTGTCTGTCATCGGCTGTATTTCCACAAAATTGTTTAAACCCTTTCTCCAACTATTTGCACACGCATTCTGTACATTATATACATTTAAAGTTCGAATATCAATAAAATGAGGCTCCAGGTTTTGTGATATTGACTTTCAAAGATCAAAATTAATCTGATATCATTAATACCAAATCGTTCTATTCAGAGTTACGAAAATTTACGCAAAAATTAACGAGCAACTGAAAGACTTGAGAGATGAAATAAATCTAAAAGCATATGCGTCCAGTCTTTCAATTAGCAGGCTGAAAGCGATTCATAGGCAAACTCAACCAATACGCTAACCCTTTGAATATTCACACTTTCTGTAGTTGAAGTAAGATTTTATTAAAAGACAGCAATGGTTGGAAATAAAGCAGCAACTGGTCTTTATGTGTTTGTTTCTGCTTGTTGATATCGTGTAAGTCCCTACCATTTGAAAATTTTCAATTTGTGCATTATAAAGGAAGAAAATAAATACACCAGTATATCCATGGTGTAGGAATTGTTCGTAAAACTAAATTCCTTTTCTTCTGCGTGTTTGTTCCAGAATTTTCAGTTGTGTAGGTAATATTGCTGTACTAATTTGCAGCCAGATTTCTGAACCTTGTTGAGAACGTTTAAAGCATCGCTTCTCTTACAGATATTAGCAAACCGAAGTATCATTCCTGTTTAGATATCTGTAGAACTGTATTCTATTACCCACCCAGTTGTTGAGTAGACTGATTAGTGCTTAATTTTAATAAACAAGAGTAACGGATGCTAGAGTAACGAATGCTAACAATGGGGTAACTACTGTTGAATAGAGCTGGCATTTTCACACTTTGTTTTCGTTCAAAGGAATGTAAGTTGTTACTGAGTTTCTTATAAAGTAGGCTTAAACAACATTGTTTTCAATCAAATTGTCCAACTCAAAATGGACGACAGTTCGAATGGACTAGGGATAGCATTTGATGGTAGTTTCGGTGTGGTGAAAGGTTCCATGTCATTACATCGTGAACAATTCATCGTACAGACAATTCGTCGCAGTGAGTTGACGGCTGAACAAAACATCATGAGTTCAAATACATCGCATGGACAATTAATCACATATGCAAATCATAGCGTGTTAATTCATCGCAGCATCTC
Source organism: Lithobius niger (assembly GCA_023313725.1). NCBI lineage: Eukaryota > Metazoa > Arthropoda > Chilopoda > Lithobiomorpha > Lithobiidae > Lithobius > Lithobius niger. The sequence goes on from JAHWFP010175482.1 coordinate 33,647, forward strand.
AGTTTGTCACGGTAGCTCAGCAGCCCAGCAGTTCTTGCTAGAAATACAACGTTAGAGTGACATCTGAGGTCTACTAGTTCGAATCAGCAGACAGCATTGAGGATTTCTTTAAGCGATTAATTAAATCGGATTAAACAGATTATGATGGAAATAATGCGTCACCCATATTGCACCCGTAACTACGGCATTCTCACGACCATCGCAACAGCACAGTGCCGATCATCTACAAGTTTAAACGCTATGATTTTTAAGCTCTATACTTACAAATTTTTGAAGTTTGTAGTTTTACTTTATTGAATAAAGATTAATTGTATAGAATAATATTTATTAAAACGTGTGATGGATTGTCAGCGGGATGAATTAAACACGCGATTAATTGTACGTGCAACGTGTTTCTACACGCGATGAATTGCTCCACAATGCATTGAGTGCGATGCATTGTGCGTGCGATGTATTGTTCGCGATTTTTTCTCCGGATATCGTGTTGAAAAAAGACCAACAAATAACAAGACCCTCCTCTTTTGAAGTTTACTTATGCTGTTGTTTTTGGGCTATTTTACTTAGGATTTTGGTGCTGATTTGAGCTTGCGTGCGGAGTGGCATGACTACAGACTAAATATGCTGGATGCTCCACATATCATCAAAAGCAGTACTGAACTGCCCCAGCTTTTGGAGAATAAATTATGGTATCCTAACTTGCGTTTTGAAAACAGCAAGGGTGAAAACAATGTGATAGTACGTCCAGAAGCTATGCGAATAAGTCCATTAAATGACAAAAAGGCTTTTAGTGCTGGACCAGTCGGGTTAAGAGTCTACTTCAGGTAAGAGGTATTTAGTGAATGTGAATTCTACCTGTCAGATGTTCCCTACAGGGCACTCAAGGTACCTAGAGTCCAATGTACTACATTTTACGAATGATGTCTTTACGAGTTCATAAATCAGACAGTACCCACTAATATTTTTATTTTCCAAAGCACATTCACCAGTTACAGCATCATCACCACATTTTCTGTAAGCTTTGCTTTATTTGTCCTCATGCCACACAAACATCAGCGTCAGGTTTGTTTGTTTGGAATGGTGGCAGATGGGAGAACGGTTATACAAATGTATTGATGGTCCTTAATAGGTTAAAGCACATGCAGAAGTAAAACACTGCTATGATTCTTCATACGTGTAATTCATAATTTCTAGTCCAATGTTGTGTCAGCGAAATTTCCAGGACTCATCCAGTCCAGTAAACTTGCATGATCACTCACTCACAGTTTTATCCTTTCTACAAACAACACGTCTAATGAATGTGTAATGTTTTGCATGTTTCGTGCAATGTTTGTTTGGTAGAATTCTCCAGATGCCAAGTTAACAACGAAGGGGGGGGGGGTTGAGGCTTAATGGCGCGTCGACAACTTGGTCATTAGCGCCAACCTCAGTCACAGTGCAGTGGTCCGGGTTGCCACTGCACCACACATTACAGAGATGTTATTCAAACCCCTAACCTATATCTTGTCATCTTGTCTTGTCGTGTCTTGTCTTGTCTTGTCAACAACGAAGGCTTCGGGAGAGTTTGATCATAAATTTGGGTGGAAACGTAGGTCGAGTGGGGCTTCAAGTCCTTTGCAAGGGTTCCAGGAGACCAAGACGTAGGTCAACGTTTGGACAATGCCTACCGTTACAATACGGCATAATTGTAGCATCTTCTACGGTCTGACACTCTGTATTTACGTGGTAAAGAGCCGTAATAGCTGTTCAACACCCAGCTTACACAACACTAAAGTTATGGCACGAAGGTTATACAATAATCTAAACTGGAAGTTAGGACTATTAAGTTTTTATACATGTAAATCTATTGAAGTGCTTTTTTACTTCTCACTAACATGTCGTAGTCTGGATCTAATGAATACTAGCATTACAAACAAGACGGCTTTTCCGCTCTTCAGAAATTTTATGTGAGTCGATAACAGAATGTTTGTATTGTCATCCAACAATAGAATAAAATATAATAATAATAACAATTTGTCGCAATTGCAACAGGTCTGGCAGTGACCTTAGGAGAGATCACTGACAGCCAGCCTAAATTACAAAACAAAAAGATAATTACATATAGTGATAAAAGTAAGGCCAGGGGAAGGAAATGGAAGTGGTATGGGGACACGAATGCCTTACCACCAAGGTTAGACCTGCCAGGGACTCTAACGTCCCCAATGGCATCCCCAAACGTGTTAGAACAAGGGAGATGTTAAAAAATATCGTTAAGTAAAGAAGTATGGCTGTGGTATATTTTAAACCTATGCATCCCTAAAACGGGAATTGTCACCATCATAGAATAAAAAATTTAGAATTAAAATTTAGAATTAAGGATAAAGCATGTTAGAATGAACTGCAAACTGCTGGCCCAAGTAAAGAGTGGAATGATGTCTTAGAGACTTAGTGGATAGTTCTCTGAGCGGCGAAGAAAAGGATGAAAATTTATAGCCTTAAGCCGCTTTTTGAAAGAAGTGAGTGGCAGTGCAGAAACAGTCTCATTATCGAGAGAGTTCGAGACCGGCACAACATGCAAAGCAAAAAAGAATATCCTGGAATCAAGCCGAAATTTGGGTAAAACTAGCTTTAAATGGTTACCACGAGTCTGGGTCACCGAACTAAATTCAAAAAATGGTAATTCAGTGGGAAGCAAACAATACATAATTTTAAAAGTTAGGATTAGATCAGCCTTTAAACGTCTACATTCTAGGGATTCCAATCCAAGGTCATGAAGTCTTTGACTGTATCGCAACGTACGCATGCCCGGTAGTGACTTCGTATGCCTCCTCTGGATGGATACTAGCCGATCAATGTCCTTGAGGAGGTAGGGAGACCAGACCTGACTCGCATACGCCTCATTAAGTTCGTCACGAACAAAAAAAATATAAACGACGAATTTTGGGAGTTACAGCTGCAATCCATAGTAATTTGCTTTTCCAATTTCCTTTTATCTGCAAATGATTAGGTTTGACAAAAAGAAATGAGTCCACACGTGGAATTCTGTGAAGGGAAACCTTTACCTTAGAACCGGGTTTATAACGGCATTTCCTATTGACCAAAAATAACTTATACACCAGGGTTACGTTGTTATCAATTAATTACTTCACCAATTATTTACTTTCAAGAAAAAAAAATAGACCAACTTTGATTCGTAATTTCTGTGACTACAAGTATGTGTATAATTTCAGGAAAACCTACCGTTTTACATGTCAACTAAGCGTTGCTGCTTATCCATTTGACATACAACATTGTGAAATCCAATTCCGATTTTGTAAGTATTAGTTGGCTCCTGTGATGAGATGATGTGTCAACTTAATATTTAAATAAAATTTATACTTGTTGGTATATTTGCTCCTTTTAATGGTTGTACGAATGCAAGTAAATAAGGTGAAACGTGGGGAAGCCCTTCAGCAGCACTCGAGCCTTATTGGAGTTTGTAAATAACAAAATTGTTGTTCATCGTACCTCAGAGGATCTGGTCTGGACTCTGAATTTATTTTATCATTTATACTTAGTTATATTTATATATTTAACCCACCGACAAAATTTCGAAAATTGTGGTTTGAATTAGGTTAACTGTACAATTTTGTATCGACCAGCCATGGGTTGTGTAGTTGGAATTGCCTGATATGACACGCCACTGTTATTCAGTTGGGAAAACGTTACGGTGAAAACTGATGAGGTTTTAGAAAGTTAGGCCAAGAAGTGGTTGCCTGTTTTAGGATTCAAAATTTAATAGTATAATAAGCAGTTGGTGTGGCCAACTCACCCTTGAATTAAATGCTGCTACCACCACACATTAAAGTGTCTTTGAGCTACCTTACCACCAGAAAAGGAATTCAAATTTATAACGGCCGAAAATAAACTTCCCTTCAAGTCAGAAGAAGGAAAATGGATGCTACTCGGAAAAGACATAGATTGTAACACGTACTGAACTACAATACGTAAAATGGGACGAGATGCCAAATACCATTTTTCTTGTTGAAGGTGTTGATATATCTCAACAGAAATTCATTTGTTCAACAGAGCAGAGCACTGTAGTAGCAGGGACCACCAAGTAGTCTAGGACTCAAGGCGTAAATCGTAGACTAGTCCTAGGTGGCAGTGGTAGTACTGCACAAGGTTATGTTGATATAACATCTAATTTTGTAGTGTAAGCGCGAAGGAGCAAGCAGTTCCATTGAAAGGACCACTTCCTGTTTTCATATGGTCAAGAAAAATAAATTTATGTAACTTACGCCCTAAATTTTAAAAATTAAATAGTAAACTACAGTTCTCTTCTGCTGAAATTAATTTTGTTCAAATGCTATGCGTCTGAAATACCGAATTAACAAAAGCACTCAAGTTTTGATTAAATATAACCGATTTTCACTTTCAAATAAACCGTCAGGCTATTACCGAGTTCTTTACCTCTCTGAAGTTTTGTATTCTCGTGAACAAATCTCAGTAGGCTACGTAGCAAACAAATTTGAAAACTCATGAATCATGTCCTTTTTTTTCAAAGTTGGTCCAAAAATAATTAGTCATATTTTTCTATTTATGAAAGGTACAAAAGTTAAACCGTTCGAACCTTCTGTCATGGTTCTAGATGTAGGGAAAGGTTTTGAAGACGTTCCATTACCACCAGGATTTCACTTGGCAGAAATGAAAATCAGACATCGCAGGAATGGAACGGGTAAGTGCACAATTAGTCTAGTGTAAAACAGAAAAAAAGTCGCCATAAGTCGGATCTATTGATGAAATGTGTGGCGCAATGAAAACCCAGACCACTGCATTGTGACTGAGGATGGCGCTAAAGACCTGACTGTCAAAGTGCCATTAAGCCTCAATCGCCGCTCGTAAAAATGACGCCCAATAATGTTTTTTAAATAATTTTTATAGTTTTAATATTTTCAATACTGCACAACATTCTAAATGTAGGTTAGAATCACCAGGGGCTTGTAACGGACAATGGATGTACAAGTGTCGAAACCAAACTGCAGCATTAAGACACTGACACGATAAGTCTGCTCTTATATATTTGCTTCAAATGTTAATAAACTTAACAATATGCTAACACAACAGAAATTGATCAACGATAAAGTAAACGAGAATTAACAAACTCCATTTGTTTCTGTGCGTTGACCGTGCTACAAGCCCCTGTCATTAGATTTACAGTTGACACAGATGAAAAGGTTATCATACAACTAGTCATTGCCCACACCACGCGCAGAGCAGTCAAAATTACTTGGTGTCAGTCAAAATCAAAATCGCATACTGTGTCAACCATAGGCCATGGATTGCTCCTTCGACGCCACTATGCCTACACCACGTTACTAAGTAGTTAACCAATAAGGAGCTCTCCAGATACGATTATTAGTACCAGCCAGTCACGGCGGGCCGGTTAGTACGTAAGGGGGTGCAATACTTTAAGCCTCTATGTTAATCTAACGCTACATTCCGTTGTAAACTCATGTATTGCGTGATGTCAAACTACGTATTTCGATAATGCAACTGCAAAGCATGTATTTCGATAATGACAAATTAAATAATACCAACTATGCAAATCATCTCCCTCATTGGTTAGGTCGACACATAAACGATCTTGAAATTCTGCTCCTCCATTCCAAACAATATTCTGAACCGAAATTTTGCAGGCTTGCAGACTTGCAGGCTTGCAGTTTTTTGCAGGCTTGTTTAATTTGAAAACCATAGCCCATAGGTTTGGTAAGTTTTTGGTAAAAAACAGAGCCCAGATATGGACAAAAAATCTAGTTGCAGCATGGAATTTCTTCCATCTCCTCTGCTCAATTCTTCATATTGTCTTATTTTACGAACAAATTGTAATTGGTCGACTTGTCAAAATTCTTGAAACGTTATTGGTGTTAACTTTGCAGCGCCCCTGTTCGTGCGCTTTTAGTTTTAATATTTAAGTTGTAATATCCCAGAAACATACTGTAAACAATTTGTACTCACTTGTAGGAAAAACGTGGATCTAAATTTACGAAGGAAAAAGAGTATAGCAGACATCCTATAGAACAACATTGTTTTTAATGGACGTTCTGGTTTTACATGACTACAGACTTCAACCCTGCCAATTCATTGGGCTTTTTTCCCAATATGGATGCTCCCTTTTCCTCTAAGCTGTCCAACAATACTCCTTAATTCCTTAGTCATATCTCAACAATAGTCTCACACAACTTGCTACTTTAGTATTAAGCAATCCTAGACTCCACACAACAATGAATCACAATTTACAGTAAGACAGTCATGTCACATACTACAGATAATAAAAAAAAAAGTCTTTCTCTATCATAAATATACTTGACTAGAGGAAGCCCGTGCTACGCACGGCTGGTGTTAGATGCCCCATTTCCAATATTCTGGATGTTTCACCGAATTAAGTTTATTCACTCCCATTTTCGCGCACACTGGCTAAGAAACGCTTTCAAGGAATTAAGTTTCTTCAATCCACTTTTTGCGCACACTGGCCGACAAAAGGTGATTTTCGTTCGCTTCGCTCACTCAATCACGTTAGTGTTCCTCTCACAAGCACTAATCCAACCAAGATTTTATTTGCCCTTCCCCAAAAATGGCGCCTCAACCTTAGTGTTCATTCATCAATTAACTTTCACTGTATCCACGTGGAAAATTCTGTCGTGTTGTCCACGCCTCTGTATCGTTTTCTAGTGTCATAAACGCTGGGGTTGCAGAGTTCTTTTTTAAACTTTGAACTGGTACCATTTTTTTATGGGAGCAACGTAGCGACGTTTTCTCTGCACTATTTTTCACTGTTTGTTAAGAGCTTTAATATGACACGTCATCCAACTCCTTTCTCTTTTGAAAAATCTGATTTGTGCTGCCATGGAAGGGTTATCTACCTTTTTTTTTGACGTTGCAATACTCATTGATAGAACCCGAGGCCATAGTTGGAAACTGGCAGCCCAGTTCTCGCGCACAAATTGTCGTCAGAATTTTTTCTCTGTACGTGTTGTCCGTATCTGGAATTCCCTTGGGGCAGACACTGTGGACCAACCTACATTGCGTTGTTTTCGTCGAATGTTGAAAAAAGAAAACCTACAACCCTTTCTGCGACGCCCACTCTCTGAACTTTAGAAATATAGTTGTTAGCCCGTTCCTCCATTTTCCATTTTTACCGTCACCATTACAATTCCTTCACTTCATAAACAGGCTCGGTATTAGAGGTTCACCGCCCTTCCGTGTCCTTCCATTTAAATGTGGAGACATTTTTAAAAATTTATTTATTTAATTATGCTACGAAGCCTCTTTATTCCAAAAGATAGATTTTTAAGCCCAACCTGCGTCTCCAAATTTACAAGTTTCAAATTTCATCTGTTCTAAGGTTTTTCTGGCAGGCTGGAACTTTTTGAACACCCTGTGTATATCTACAGTGTGACAACTGTTTTTCGTGTTTTCCGACAGTGCTCAGTGGCGTTGCTTCAATTTATAGGCTATTTACAGATTTTAACTGGAACGTTCATATGAAATTCAAGCGGGATTAAAAAAGGTAGTTAAAAAATTAAAAGGCTATTCAATTAAATCTGTGTTAATTGCTACAACACTGATGAAATTCTGACGTCTTAACAAATAAAAATTATGTTTTACCTGTGAAAGGCTCTCTGGGACAGAAGCGCTGTTGTATACAAGTCTGCACAGCAACGAATGGGAGGAGGGAGGAAAACTTCGAATGAAGGTAAAAGAATGAATTTAAGAATGGATTCAAGAATTAAATCAAGCAACTATTTTCAGCAAGCAGCACACAATAGATGCTCATGTAATACTTAGGAAATACAAACACTGCCCTTCCATTGGCGCTAATGACCAAGCTGTCGACGCGCCATTAATCCTCAATCCCCCCCCCCATTCGCTGAAGTCGGATAATTTTGTCAAACAATACAGTTCCAACTCCGCGCCTTTACCTAAATCAACCTAATGTCATAGCTAGTTTACGAATGGGAAAAACGTTTCCATTACGTCGGTTTCATTCCTTTCTTAATTTTTAAAACTTGTTTTTTTAATATTTTTAAAAATAAACATTTCGATTTTGTTTTATTCCATGTGTAAGCGAAACCAAAATTGTTTACTTTAATTAGTCATTATTTCAAAACAAAGAAAAAGGAGAGATGGAGTGCGTGAAGTCAAGGTGGAGCTAGAAAAGTTATGAAGGAATATTGTCTTGTTTACTCTGTGTTCATTATTTCCTGACCTCTTACGAAAACAACGAGAGTAATACTGAAGAGTTTTCATAATTGCCTTTCAGCTGTATTGGCTGGAGACGATTACATAACAATTCACCAATCCCTTGTCTTCACGATACGACGTATCTTTGCTCAGCACGTTATGCTCATTTTCCTTCCATCGATCCTGATTGTCATTTTATCTTGGTTATCCTTTTGGATGGATCCAGACAATGCTGCCCCTAGAATTGCTCTTGGCCTTACAACTCTTCTGACACTATCAACCCAGTTCAATGCAGCTCAGAAAGATCTCCCACCAGTAGCTGATGTAAAAGCCATCGATATCTGGATGTTTACCTGCATGTTTATGGTATTCGCTTCGCTGTTAGAGTTTGGCATTGTTCATTGGCTGAAAAATCGTACTTCACCAAAGCTGCAGCAAGTTCATCCTATACCTCAGCAAAAAATGGAAAAATCACAACCTCTGGATATTCACAAACTTCAGGACGTCAAGCAGCAGCCCGTTCAGGTATTTACAATAATTTAAATACTGCTTATGTGTTATTTAAATCGAGGCATTAGCTTTTATTAGCTTTAGCATTAGCTTTAGCTTTTATAAAAATTTGTCGTAAGTTTGAAATATTAGCAAACCAAAACGGGTAAGTGGGCATGTAGGTTATTGATCAGCGATAAAAAGGGTGTTAACAGGATAAAATGTTAATTATTAAAGTTATTTTTCACTTGTGACGTGTTTCTGGAAAGAGTCTGTTCAAATACTTCATTTTCAAATGTATATTCTAATGCACGTTACACTGCCGTATATTGTACGATTTTTCGGAAAATAATTTTTGTTTGTTTATGTTTTTTTCCATTTACTAGATACGTTATAGTGAGGATAACGAGTGAGGATAGTGAGGAGTGAGGATTTTTTAGGACACGTCGGAAAAAAGCATTAAATTTTTTTGTGGCTTATAGTTAGTGTATGGGCAATAAGGAAATGGGCTGTTCAATGTAATCTGAACATATTGGATTTTCGACATTTTCTCATAGAACGTTATTTGTCATAAATTATGTGTAGAACTACTATAGTAAGTTTCAGCATATTATATTGATTGGCTTATTAATGGTCTTGAAAAGTGTTTCCCTGTGATAGTTTTGTTATGGTTTGCTTGTTTTGGGTTCTACAGCCTGTTGCAGCTCAATGTGTGGTCAGATTGCGTGGAGCAGCACATTTTCTTATTCCCCATACACCAACTAAGCCACACAAAACAAATTCATGCTTTTGCCCACCAAATCCTAATTCTATCGAATTTTGTCGCAAAGCTACCTCAATATTAGTAAATGAGACTGTATGACGTAAGCATGATCTTGCACCATACACACACAACAAAATGCAGTTAAGATGAAACTCAAAATGTCATGTAATTTTAATTTACACGGCTTAAAGATTGTCTTTATTAAACATATGGGGGAATAATTTCTACGTCGTGGTATTTCAGTATTTCTCTACCCTAGTATTCTTTTAACATCAGCTAGTTGTTTCTTTGCTTACGTTCTTTTTAGATGATAGTGGATTTATTTTTACACTTTTGCAATTCTTTACATGCAAATTCAGAGCGATGGTGGTTTAACTAGACCGTGTCCACTAATAATAAAGCAGCCATTAGCAGACATTTACATTATCAGTAGTAATAGCCCTAGAGCCCTTGTCGATAATACGGCTACTGTTTTCCCACGAAGCCTGTAACCTGATAATATAACTAACGAATGCTAATTATTTTGCAATTATATCCCGAGCGCGTAGCGCAATAGGTATAATTTCAAATTAATTAGCATGATTTAGTTTTAGTCTGGTTACAGGCTGAGTGCGAAAACATTTTTAGCCGTATTATCCACAAAAGCTAGAGGAAACGACTGAACATTCTTTGCGTTTGTTAATATTTATAGCGTAATGCTACGTTCTTAGATGACCAGACTATCAGTTCATACAATTATTTGTCTCCAACGAGAAGTTATAGGCGATGCTGCTGCTGGAGACTTCCTCCCTTTAAACGCGCCGCATCTATCACGCAATGCAGAAATCCGCCGAGAGATGGCGCAGTGTGTGTTCCTGTACTAATTTTTAGTTGTTTGCTAATAATTACCATGGGATCGAAAAACTAAAAGATTAATGCCGTAAAAATTAAAATTATTTATGCTAATAGATGACTGAAGAAAAACTGTAATATACTAGCCAAAAACATTTTAAAGTGTGACGTTAAAATACGAAAACCACAATTAATACGTCGTGTTTTCCAGCTCGTATATATAAGAGTCAAAAGCCGTGGACAATGACTATCAGTTGCCGTCTGTTTTAAGCTTAGCTCGGCAAGTTGCGCATGTGTACAACGGAAAGGTACCGGCGTATAATCAGTAGTAATAACCCTATAGCTTTTATGGATAATACGGCTACTGTTTTCGCATGAAGCCTGTAACCTGACATTAATTAACCTTAACGAATGCTAATTATTTTGCAATTATATCCCGAGCGCGTAGCGCAATAGATATAATTTCAAATTAATTAGCATGAGATAGTTTTGTAGTCTGGGGGGGGGGGATTGAGGCTTAATGGCGCGTCGACAACTTGGTCATTAGCGCCAACCTCAGTCACAGTGCAGTGTAGTCTGGTTACAGGCTAAGTGCGAAAACATTTTTAGCCGTATTATCCACAAAAGCTAGAGGGCTGTTTTATTGGAGTATATCCCAATTCAAAATAAATAATAACAAAAGGACTAAACATTCTTTGTGTTATTATTAATATTTATAACGTAATGCTACGTTTTATTAGCTTATCAGTTTGTCAGTTCATAAAATTAATTGTGTCCAACGAGAAGTTACAGACGATGCTGCGTCGGCGATTTTCTCCCTTTAAACACGCCGCATCAACTACGCATTGCTGAAATCCACCGAGAGATGGCACTGTGTGTGTTTCTGTAATAAGTTTTAATCGTTTGCTAATGATTACCGTGTGATCGAAAAACTAAAAGACTAATACAGTAAAAATTAAAATTATTTAAGCCAATAGATCGCCGAAGAAACTTTATAATATACTAGCCTAACAAATTATAAAGTGTGATATGTTAAAATACGAAAATCGTAATGAATACGTCGAGTTTTCTAGCTGGCATATATGCGAGTCAAAAGCTGTAGTCGTTAACTAGCATCTGGCGTCTGTTTCAAGCTTAGCTGGGTAAGTTGTGCATGCGCACAACGAAAAGGTACTGGGGTATAATCACCCCGATTATACCCCGGTGTATAATCGGGTGATTATACCACACTAGGTCGATTATACCCCGCTCCTCTACCTTCCACCATGATAGCAAGCGGGATACACTCACTTGAATTCCCGTTAATAGGCCGCCACTTTTTATGACGTCATGCAACGTTATTCAACAGATGAATGTATCCAAGTTGAATGTATCCAAGTTACATGAGGAGCTAAGCGAGCTCATGTACCCTACTTAGGCCACCATGTCAGGTCGTTATACCAGCCTGCATCGGTAGAATGAAGGTGCGTATTTATTATTTCTGTGAATGTGCCAAGTGAGGCGACGTTTTTATTGCGATAGACACGCAAATAATTCCAACCGTTTATCTCTGGTATACAACAGAAAATCACAGTCTTCTGCTTGTCAGACTAGTAGGAAAGCATTGCTAGCTTTTTTTTTCAACCGGTTCTCAGAGTGGTACGACACCATGTACTCAAGCCCTGAAGGGGGCACACTAATAGCTCCGCCGAAAACACTACATATAGTGTGATGGAAGGCGATGGGGAAACAGTCATTCCCTAAACTTTCAGGTTTGGGGGGGGGGGGAGAGATGAGGCTTGGGCAGGTTTGGGTCATCGTAATACTTGTACTCTTTATTTCTCGTTACATCGCGTTCTATATCATCGTACTGTGCTTGATCGGGCTCTTCAGTATAACCTTAAACACTTCTCTCCTTCTTTATTTCCTACAAAATCGGTTTAATTACTCCAACGAACTGTAACTGTGATTTGACTTTCGCTTGTTAGAGTAGGGATGCTGTTGTGCAATTTTGCATTGCTGGTTTTTTCACAATCGAGATGTATAAAGCCAAGACTTCTGATTCGTACAATTTACATTGCAAGTCGTTTTGTACTTGTAAACAAAACATGTGTGTGTATGTCTTTGTGTGTTTTCGTGTATGTGTCCTCGTGCACGTACGTGTGTCTGTGTATATGTGTGTGTGTGTGTGACTGTGGGTTTTTCTGTCTGCTTTCTGAATCATGTGTGTCTCACAAAAGATATGTTACCCTTACCAATGTACGAACAAACATCAGACTTGGACCAACTTTATTCTTAATTTTCTCGGGTACTGGCGGATTCATAGTTTTTAGACATTCCTCAGGTAATGCAGAATTCAACTTTACTTAGGAAAAATATCTTCAGATGCACTAATACGGCCTGTCATTTGGCCTGCCATTGATGTGCAGAAATGCGACTGTATTGCAGTGCCTACTTTTTTTAATTAAGAAGGAGATGTGAATTAGTGATTTCGCATAGATTGCAATAATCGGATTATAATGAGCACTTCAGTTACAATTTCCTCTTTAAAGAACGAAATTACCTCAGTTGCCTCATTGTGTTCTTAGTGAATAACGATTTTTGTATTTTCAGAAAGTGGTCAAGGTTCAAAACTGCGAAACAACTAGCCGCTATGAAAATAGGTTTTGTGGTAACTACAGAAATATATTGAAGTACCATTTCACAGCAAGTCGCATTGATTATATTTCAAGAAGTGTTTTTCCGTTGTCTTTCTTAATTTTTAATGGGGCGTTCTGGAGCTATTTTCTCACCAGAACATAACTGATTTTTGTAGGACTTTATTCGTATCGGTAATTTTAAATAAAATGTGATCGGTGTTCATAATTAAATTCGTTTTAAATCGAGCTTAGTCTTGACGCATCATTTTATCGTTTCATTTCATTAACTTGGTGTGGTAAATTCCCTGTAATTGTTTCGAAAAAAAAATATGAATCCATGGTGTGTACTACTCACATTATCTTTTCCCCTAAAATGGTGGTATTTCAATTTCCAGCACTATTCTGGTGTGCATGGTGTACCTGCATTAGATCATTCAAGAAGAAATCCTAATAATCGCCAAATTGTATTTTTAAATAGAGATTTCTTTGTTACAACGGATACTTTATTTCTTTATTTTAAATATTTTATTTACTGTAGGTGACAATGGAATTAGTCGTAGCTAATCACTCGTAACTGTTTCGAAAAACGCTCGAATCTGCATAGACCTACACTATCTTTTCTTATAAAATGGCGGCGTATCACTTCCATCACGATTCTGGCGTGAATGGTCCGCATAATGAAAAAAAGTCATTAATGAACCAAGCCTACAAGTAAAATGGGGCCTCCTGCTCGGCAAATAAAACCACAAGTGCATACAAGGTCACAATCTTAATTTTCAACTGGTAACTTTCCGATCTTGGTCACCTACAACGAATGAAAACGCCACTAATAATGTACACAATGAACAGTAAAACATTCAGAAAAGTACAAAACATCAATACTTACAATAAAAATGATTTAAGACAATAATGTTTTGTACTTTTCTGGTTGTTTTACTCTCTTATTTCCTGTGCTTCTTACAGCTTTTTCCTTTGTTTACATATTTTTATCCTTGACTGTTCCATGACATTGCGCGTCAGTTGGGCGATAAGTCTGTCCTCCTGTCCGGTGTTTTTCAATTTTTGCAGGAGGTACAGATGTATGACAAGATTTAGATTAGGGGTTTGAATAACATCTCTGTAATGTGTGGT
>JAHWFP010175483.1:0-13508 GCA_023313725.1 Lithobius niger
TTTTTTTTTAACACCCTTACCACACTGCTGAACAGAGATGAATTGTTCTCTTTTTTTTAATTTTCGGTGATTGACGATCACCTTTATTCGTAAAAAATAAGATTCCACTACCAATTAGGAGTTCACATCCCACACAAGCAAGTTGACACAGTTGATATTCCCACACTAGCGTCAGTTGGCCTTGACCACTGATCTATATAAGAGTGTTATCTGCTATGTATGCTGTACGAGTAATGCTTCCGTCCTCTTTTGGCAGGTTAATGGGATGTCAGGATTTGTTAGAAGACGTTCCTGGCCGAGCAAGACGTGACAGTAATTCCCTTACACTCTCCAGTCCAGGTGATTTAAAAAGTTTCATGAAAGCGACTCGAGTTGTGACGGGACGCGGCTCAAGTAAGTCGTACAGCATCAAGGATGAGACGTCGAGTGAGTACACCTTTGTTTCCCTTTGTTATTTTTCAAATTATTCTCACCAGATTTCAGTTGTGCGTTATCTGTCTGGTTTTCAAACTGACAGTAATTTCCGAAGGGAAAACGTGAGTGCATTGTCATGATGAAAAAAAAAGGAATACGACTCAGATAATTTGTGCTCTCTGCATTTTGGTGTTAATCCCTAACAGTTGTTGGTTGGCAAGTTTGAATTCCTGTAAAAAATAAGACGGTGTGTATTAAGAAAAAAAAATATACATAGATGTATGTGCACAATTGGATTGGGAAAACTTGAAAAATGTAAACAGAAATACTCATAAAAAGTCTCCGTTGTTATTCTGCTAGGTGCGATCCACATTTATTTTAAACAAGCCCTTTGTTGCTGGATTGTTTTTGTTGTCCTCATTTAAAAATTTTAAGGGCTTAAAATCATTGACCGCGTTTCGATTGAGTCAGACTGGCTTTCGATAACTTTCTGGTGTTTAAGGCCTATATACTCTTCTCTATAATTTATGTGATAATGTTTAACCAAAGTATTGCTGATAGTTGTGCGTTTACAGAGGCATAACACAAAATTGGCTAGCATTGGTTCGAAGAGTGTAAAAACTTAGTATTTTAGTGTACAGCGCTGCGGTGCACTTAATACATTTACAAAAGACTCGTCGAATTCTCTGGTGTCGAAGGGCTGTACAAATTTCTCTAAATTGTAGGTGCACTTCATTTCTAAGGGTGCAGTGTGTCATTCGAAGAATAAAATTACTTCGCTGAAAGTATTAGTAGCAAGCAGATTTTTCGTCATTGAGTGGGCATCATAAAGCAGCACCTCGTAACTTGGTTCTTTAGGCAGTTTCATTTTCTACGGGGGCTGTGACAAACTGTCGAATTGCGTTAAGTAAAGCTTAAGTGTGTATTATACGGAATGTGCAGGAACGTCGCCTCTGTAAACTACCACTGCTCTCTTTTAAGTCTTTGCCTTCTTTTTCAAATTTAACCCTTTTAGGTCCGAACGACGATACATCGTCGCATAAAAATCGTGTCTAAAAAGGCCGACGAATGATATATCGTCTCCTCACTTCTAAGCTCCGGTAAAAAAAATCCAATTGCGTACATTGTCATAATTCCGATTAATTCTGTATTTTGGGGACGTATATTTTCGGCTAATTTAATTCAATATAATTTTTTTATTATGTTATTTTGTTGGCATCTTCGCTAAAATTCACGTGAAATTGCTTTTGTTTGCTGAAATTAGCCCTTATTTCAAACGATCATATCTCCGGAACAACACACTGCACAGTTGCCATCTTGGTCGCGATCGAGCGAGGGGAATCCCGTTTTCCTTGCCCGCGAATAATGACAACTCCTCCGTCACTGCCTGTATTCGTCGAATGAAATGTCCCGTTTCGACGAATGTTCTTGAAAGTCTTCTGAATCGCGAGCGCTGATTGGTTCGTTCGAGGCACGTGACCCTTCATCGCGAAGGGGGGAGTTGACAAGTAACGTCATGCGAAGCAAGTCAAGGTCGCATCCATTAGCGCTAGCAGGAGCGCGTCGCTTGCAGGCAGCCAGTTCGATGGCGGCCTACGAAGGATTAAGAGTGCACTTTCAACAATCAAGAATATTGAGGAAATATAACAACTGCTTGTAGGGTAATAAAATGTAAAAAAAAAATATTTCGGAAGTAGTAACACGCGTTGTGACGGAAGAATATTCAGTGGATGTTATCATTTCAAGGTGTCCTGGTACTCCAAGTTGGATATTTTCGTAAGCGCATTTACTTGGTCGAACTTAACAATTTTCTTAAATTATGGAAACGTTATATGATGGTCCCTAGTGCATTTTTGTATAATAATTTACAACATAATTATTACGTATGCAGTTTTTTTTTATACCTCGAGATGGTATAGTTATTTTACTAAGATTTATTTTACTGAGGCATGTAACAAGTTTACGGCAGCCGTGTTTTGGTTGTGGCCTTTTTCGCAGCAAACGATAAAAATGGCATTGGACCCAAAAGGGTTAACGTAACTAGGCAAAAGCAAAAACCAGATTTGTGCTACAATCCGAACGTGGTTGGATGCAGTTTGGTTTTGTATTCTTAAGCATACGAAGTGCTACTACTGACTCGTTTTTGCTCCAGTTGGTTTTTAACCCTATTAACATTTGCACGTCTGTATTTTTCTTAAGCAAGCACCACTTTTACTTGTTCTAACTTTGCGAACATTGCCTTGTCAAAAGAATTACGCACAAATTACATAATTGCATGCAGTATTTTTTACAAATTTTACAGAGGTGAGAATATTTGAAATACTGTTTACGTCTTGTGCATGTGCTTTCCATTGGTGATCTGTTACGCCGTGTCTCTTGTCTTAGTTCCATTTCCTACCTCTCCATAATCCTTGTAATCGTGCTTGTATTGTCTGTAGTACTAACCATAGATGTAATAGAAAACATTTTTTAGGAGCTTAATGGAATTCGTAATTCTGCCAATACTATTGTACATTTTGCACTAACTGTAATAAACAGAAACACTGCATGATACAAGAAAAAAAAGATGCAAACAAGGTGATTAGCTATAACATCTCTTTAAACAATTTTCATTAAGTGTACGGTGAATGCTGCTATATATGATTGATCACTCAAATTGACATTAAAGCACTAAAATCTCACAAAAATAATAAACCATCGCCTTTTGAAGAGCACTGCGAGTATTCAACTATTGAATTTTTGGTGACAATCCTTTCACGTTCTTCGGAATCTGGTGCGAGTAAATATAAAGTCACATCACAAAAACGAAAAGGGGCACCAAGTTGAAAAATCGCAATGAAGAGCTCAGTGGTCTAACACACTAGCGCTATGTTTCGAACTTGCTGCCGCCTTTTCTGTTTTGTGATGTGACTTTTTTCATATTTCTTCGCACGAGCTCCTAAAAAAAGTGAAAGGATTGTTAATCTTTCTCGTCTGTGCAAAGTCATATGGAAGACTTAAAATTGTTAATTTCGAAGCGGATCCAAGGCATCAACCTTGTGTGTACAGTAGGCGACAACAAGTTTGTCCATGCAACAATGAACACTACTAACGATAAAGCTCGTAGTTCGTGGACAGAAGAGTAGGGTATTGTAGTCAGTCTTGGTATGCAGTAGCTTTTATGCAGGTTACCAGGGATATCAAAAACAATGCCAAGGCTTGTTTTACTTTGTAGCTTTTTACTTGTTACGAAAATAACATGCTATGAGTTACGTAACTTGAAATCGGATGAATAAATCAAAATATACATACCTTATTCACCATGCCCGTATTTGCTGTTGACGGACTAAATTCGGCCAATTCAAATCAAATTCTTGTATTTATAAACAAAAAAAGTTTACTTTTATTGTGGACAAATTAAAATCTGCCCAAAAAATTAACTGTAACATAATACGAGACGTTGAAACAGATGCGGGGGGGGGGGGGGGGGGGGGGGGGGCGACAGTCCGTTAGGTTGTTTTACGAATTAACAACTCGGAACAGAAATGAAATTGCAGTAAGAAAATAAACGAACACCTGTCGTAGCACTCGGGGACTACAGCGTAATGTGGCCTTCTAAACGAAAAATTAAAAAAAGCAAATTCACGTGTCATCGTGTTCTTTCCTGCAACTGATATCACCTAATTTTTTTAAATTCATTTAGACTGCTTCATAGTGGTCTTCACTACATTACCCAGATGCTACGAAGATTTTTTTTTTTGTTTTCGTAAAAACAAAATGTATGGAGATCTACTTCCAGGCTATTTAGTTTATTCTAATATTCTTTACACAATGCTGCTCCATGCTAAAAGCACGGCTCTCAGTATTGTTGTAGAATTCATTGTTAAAATAACCATTGTTTAATGGACACTCGTTGTCGCATACTTTACATTCATGAAAGTGCTGCAGGACATTCTGCAGAATTCAGACTTTTTAAGCTTAGTTACGTAACCATTACATTTTACTCGTTGGAGATAAACCATGTTGACGAGCAATTGGTTCTCACTATTAAAGAATCGTAGCAGTCATTAATAAAGCTTGAAAAATATGAAGGCACCGAAGCCAACACCAATAATGGCTGTTCCCTGCATAAACTTTTAAGTCACCTGTCTGACATTTGGGCCCCTTCCAAAGTACATTTCTGGCGGCGCTACTGTAATTTTCAAAGATAAGGTGGCAAAATCGATGTCTCTCCCTTCCTCCTCCCATAGTCGATGTGCCCTTTGCAGCGCGGCCCTGCACCAGGGAGCAAACAGCTTTTACGCCGACATGCCTTCTGGATATAACAAAAGTTGCATCGCCGTGTTAACGTCTGTATCTTGACCTTAAAAACAAATACTGGTGTTTTTTGAAAAGTTGCCAAATTTATCTATTTAAAAGACTGGATGACACACTGAGCCGTTTTTAAGGTTAGGAATATTATTAAACACCATTTTATGGTAACTGGAGACGAGGCACGATACAACAAATTTTATCCCTATAAAAAATTTTTAATTATCGCGACAATCGATAACATCTCCATCAAACAATTTTGAAACTGAAATAACCATTTTAATTTTGTTAATTAAAAAAAAACCTTGGCAGAAGACTACGGTGTAACCTTCATGAATGTGAATTGTCTGGCACACACCATTTGGACAGCAGTATACATGAAAATGCACTTGCCATTGTCCATAGCTTCTTCACCACGAAAAGTTTAGCAGTTGTGCTGCTACTTAATGCTTAAATATTGTTTACATTAAACTAACTCTCCAATTAGCTATAGTAGCTAGCAACAAACAGTATTGCACACTTGCTTGGAGAGCCCTTGTAATTCCGCACGCGATACCGCAAGCTGCTTGTTTCTAGCTATTACGGTTTCTGAGATATGACAATTTAAGCTTCGGGGTTTGCGCGATAATTCGATAAATCAAAAAAAGTTAGATACGATAATCGACAAAAATTGTTATCGATTATTGTGCCACCCCTACTGAAAAGCCATCTACTTGGCCGAGCGAGAGATGGCAAATGGCTTTGTGTTGTTCATGTAGTGCTCGTGGTCGCTAGCCTTATAGATCGGCATCTCTTACGGCTGCTACTAAACATCTGCGTAGCCATCCAGCGGAAGACATGGAAATCACAGAAAATATTTGAGGTAGGAATTTCATGCACAAAAGGTCATGACATTTTAACCAAATCAGAGCAGTATGCTGGACGTTATTGTATCCCAACCAGACAGACGCACATGCACCAAATCCAAGCTCGGTCGATTTTATACTTGTTGCTCGGGTGCTCTCTTGGCTAATTAGTCATTACTCCCCCATTGAGGTTAAAATTTCTTCACGGTTTGATATTTTTTGGACTTTTCCTTTTGCTGCACTTAAGTCTCGGCTTCGAACTTAAGTTGTATTTAAATTTAAATAAAAAGAAAAGAAAAAGCAGGTTGTTGGACGAAGTCACGGGTATCTTCTGAAAGCTCCTGACATCAACCTCCTCCGTCTCGAGTAGGTCAGTAGTGGGATTAAAGCTGGCATCGGTTTGGCGAGACGAGGATGCTGATTACTAGGCTGTATTAGCTCACTTTATTCGTGGTCCCTGGTGAACCCTCAAACTCTCATTGTTCCTGGGGACTTACTTTCTGCCCTGTCTTATGGATGTCCCCTAAAGGGACAGATGAAGGTTAATGTAGTTGGAACCTCAAAATTATGTACAAAAATTATGCAAAGCTAGCACACAATATATTGTACAGAAATACTATAAATTACTCAAAACTATACGCGAAGGCACACCAAATGCTTAAGGACTGATTTAAGGCATTGAATAATGGACTGAGAGCAAACCTGCTCAGCTGTAACTAATAACTTCAAATTTAGAAGCCGAAACACAAAATACTGAATTGTCTTGTAGTATTGTGTAGGTTTAGATTAACCGTAGAATGCGTAGGTTACTGTCTAGATACGTACCTCCTATTTCTTTTTGTTCCTGTGTATCTTTACTTAGGAACCCATCCTTCCTTGACTTTTGAACTACAAGTGTGGTCAACCACTGCGTGGAGTTAACAAATTCAACTTTTAGTATTTCACCCAAAAATTGGAAAATTGTGAAGGATGGCATTGATTTTTACACGAAGGCATGTGTTGGTCACTGTGCAGACCTTTAAAATACCCTCAGACTTGCTCAGTTTGGCACTTGTGTTCCTGCTTACAGCCAAGAGGCATGGAGAAATTGGGAGATGCCCAGTTTGGCCGTTCTATTCTAGCTGATAGCCAAAGTGGTTCAGACAGATACCGTTGTAGTAAGACAGAATAACATTTTGTAGTGGGTGTATCAAACCCTCACCTGCATTGTTTGCAGCACGACTTGGTGTATCGAGAGTATTTGTATTCAATCTTGCCGTAAGAGCAGCCAGATAACCCAATGACTTGTTGTAATCCAAACCCTATTCCAAATGTTTTTTATTTAGAACAGTTTGTCATAAGTCTTATTTTATAACATTATCCTGTAAATGTTTGTACTCATGTGAATTTGAAAAAATAGTTCATTAAATTTTTTTTTTCTCGACTGTCTTTATAAATCAATGTAGAATTACATTAACATATGCTAATCTGTCAATACCACCGGAAAAAAGTAGGTATTTACCAACGAAAAGTGGTTTGCACAGAGACCAGCATATGAGTTTTAAGTGAAAAATTTCTCTATGCATTCTTGGGTTAAGGTTTTGTTTTCATTACATAACATTTCCATAGAGCGGTTAATGTTACATGTTTGTTGTTTGGATGTTTGGAATGGAAAATTTGAGTTGTCTTTTATTTTTTGTTAATGCAGTGCAACTAGATTGTTACTGCAGAAAGTTAATATTGTGTCTTTCATTGTACTATAAATGCTAAACAACTTGATTTTTAATAAGTGAATTAAAAACAATGATGGCAGTGCATGTACAACGGCAAGCATTTTGTATTTTTCAGATGAGATTATGGCGGTACTAAAGTTGGATAATGTGACTGTGGGACAGACTAGTTGGAAACCCTGTAGCCAGCAGGCTTGGGACCAACGCTTTACTATTGACCTTGAACGGGTAACTGAAAACATTTTTTTTAACTGCTTAAAACTAAATCGAGCGATAGATGTGCAGTTTCCTTTGCTGCTCTAATTATTTTCCAAACACCCTCTTGCGTAAAGTGTTTTTCCATTGCCTCCAGAATCGATAGAGCCAGTTCTCCATTCTTTTCTCAACTTCGCACACAAATCATTCCTTAGACGTGTAGAGTTTCTGGAGGCAACGGAAAAATAGGCCCATTGTTACAGATGGCGTTGTGCAAAACGAGCTTTTTTAAAAAGATAAAAGGTCCGACAGGGAGAAGTGAAGATGCCTGATAACAGTCAGCTGAGTTTTTAACACCACCAGCACTTTGGACTGTCGAAAACTTGCTCAGAGATAGATATTTTATATCCCTTGAACTTTGAAATTGTTTAATTGTGCTCCGTTTTTCTATCACGGAAAAGTCGGTGATAATGCAGTCATTCGTGTACGTGATCTGCATTCAATCTAATTAACACAATGTCTTTGTTCTCGTTTATTCACAAATTTACTTTATTGCTGCCATTCAATCATTCACGTACTTGATCTGGATTCAGGCGAGCAAAAATGTAAGGCTTTTATTGTCATTTATTCACAAATTTAGTTTATCAGATCGTCGTCCTTCAATCTGGCACGGATTACTCTTTCCAGGAAGAACAGAACATGAAGCCAACTTCTTGAAAATTGCACCAACACACGCACTTCCTGGCCGTGAATCGCGTTGTTTGTTTTGAAGGTTGATGATAGTTAGAAATTAGTATGAACTTTGAATTATGTTAGATATTGGAAGGAGGACAATCTAATGAACTAAATTTATGAATAAATGAGAATAAAGGCATTGCGTTTTTGCTAGAGTGAATCCAGATCACGCACATCAATGATCAATCGCATAGGCCCAATACTGTAGACTTTTCCATGGTTACAAACATTCCCGTAAATCGTATTGGATTAATAGTTGATTTTGTTAAATGTATGAAGGTTTTAGTTAATTTTGCTGCAAACAATCCGAGATTTAAGGGAATGAAAACTGATTTGGTTAAAATGTAAGAAGATGTTAATTAATTTTGCCACAGAAACTCTATGATTTTTAAGGGGTGGGCATTAACGAAGGTATTTTACGATTATCACCTTCATGCGTTTTGGGGAGCTGGATGTTAGCATTAACTGAGCTTTTAATATGCGATTTACGGTAGTAACAACCATGAAAAAATATAATTGTTTGTCTACAAGGGTCTCAGCAAATCGTACGATTCAGGCAATGCCACAAAGTTTGCTTTTGCGTCAGCACGTAAATGAGTCTGATGAAGAAGCCCTAGTACTACATAGTGCTACCATTTTATGAGGAATTTAGATCTGCACATGGTTTAAGCCAGCAGAGAGGAAGGGAGAGCAGCTCCCACTCTAAACGAGGATGAGAGTTGCTCTCCAGTCTCAAGTAGAGTTGGAGGGAAAGCCAGGGAGAACACTGTTGTTATAGCTGTGTCGGCACTGTTTTGACAATTTTTGTCTGGGTAGGTAAGTATCAATCAGGTAAGAGTCATGAAAAGTGAGGCTGTACCAATGCCGATACTTGCCGATTAACTAATCTCCGAGATGCTTTAACCTTCATGGGCCATGAACGTCTTATTATGAACTTATGTTCCGGGGACACCACGGAGGTTATCCGTTGCCCCTCCACAGCCCTGGTACTGAATTTTATGTAATGATCAACAGTATTGGCATATGCTTTGGGGATATAGACCAAAGATGCATCTGTTACTGAATTTTTGTCTTCTGATACAGTATATTGACTAATTTTAAATGACATGGGATTCTGCCAAACTGCAGTTAATCGTGATGAATCTGTTGATTCTCTCCTTAAAGGATAGTGCTGCACTTGGCCAGAAGTGGGGTAGTCACCCGGCCTAGAACTTGAAAGAACAAAAATTATTGTTCTACATCGCAGAATCATTCTCTGTGTGTTACTTTAAGGGCTCTCTTACCTGCCATATGGCACCTTGTAAAAACGCATCATTCATTACCTTGGCAATAAATGCAAACTGCATCACTTCCGCTCCTGCTTCCTCCCCATCTGCTGCTGCTCTGTGCTCCTCACTCTTTCTTGCCGCTGACGCGCGGATGGTCGAGGCGTGTGCTGTTGGTTGTTAGCATTGGCGGTTTTCCATTCTAAAACCAAGGACGTTGTTAGTATTGCTTGAGTGTTGGCGTTTCATTTAGCAGCTTTGGTTTCTCGTTAGCGGATAGAAGGACCGGGTTCAGACTAGTTTGGTCGTTCCGGCAATGACTCAACATGGCGACCCACGATTATTCCATACGGGGTTGGTGAGTAGTTAGATGGCGTTGTTGGCATCTTGAATGTATGGCGAATGGAGTAAAATAATACGAATGTAGACGATCACTGAGTAATTAAATATTTCAGTGGTATTTTTTTTAACCCGGCATCCTTTGGGCGAAGTGTTTTGTTGATGATTTACAAGCTGCACTGGAGAGTTGAATCTTCACCTTTGTTGTAATTTAGCCTCTTTTTGAAGATAAACCCCATCACAATAGTCCTCTTAAAACATTAATTATCTTTAAAACTAATCCTCTTAATAGCAATCCTCTTACACAGCCCTAAATCCTTTTACAACAATTATTTTCTTGCAACAATGAAGTGTTTTGAACCAACAATGTATGCTGGAGTGGTTGCTTATAACTGATGAAGAACATTTTATTTTCAAATAAGAGATACTAGCTCTGTAAAGAGGTTTCACTGTAATGCCAATAGTTATGATTTCAGTTGTGTTTAACTTTACAAAAGTACATATAATTCGAACCTTCTTGGGGTTAAGCTTTCAGTTGCGATGTTGGTTACAAAATTTAGTTTCTTCATTTAATCAGGATATTATTGTTTTATTGTTGATTTTTTTTCTCGGATTAGATTTTTACAACTTGATTCATAAACTACATGTTGTATATTTACATTTTTCAGTCGAGAGAATTGGAGATTGATATTTTCTGGAGAGATTGGCGGTCTTTGTGTGCTGTCAAGTTCTTGCGGTTAGAGGAGTTTATCGACGATATTCGCCATGGAATGGCACTCCATCTAGAGCCACAGGGTCTCTTGTTTGCTGAGGTATGTGATTGAAAATTAAGCTGTTTTGCGTCTGACAATCTAAAAGTATAAATTTTCACGGAAAATATTTGTGCTCATTAACGTAACTTGTTCGTTGTCTTTCAGATTAAATTTATAAATCCAATGATCACAGGGAGACCAAAACTTCAACGCCAACGAAAAATATTTAAACACAAAGGTTAGTAATTAGTCACTAGTCAGCCACATTGGGTTGGCTTGTTCATGTCAGTTACACTCGTTATATCTTTTAACTACATTCAACTTATTGCCATTTAAAACGTTTTGAGTACAAATGTGGACATTCGACGTAACTTATGGTTGTTTGCGTGCTTGCGCAGAAGGGCTGTAATAATACTGATATCAGATAGATGCTGATATTTCAATTTTTAGCCAGAAATTGACTGATATTACCAATGTTTCATTTGCATCATTTTTCGAAAGTTTTCGAGGGTAATACTATTGGTAACCAGCCGATAAGGAAACTACTTTTTAATATTTTACTGATTCGCTATACAAATGCACCTACTACAGTAGATAGGATAATAGCCTAATTTATAACTTACGATGGTATGGAATGCTTGAAATGTGAAAGATGCTAGTGATGATTGTTTTAAAAATTGTCCTATATATTTTATTTTTGCTTAGCATTTAAAAAAAAAGTTATATAGCACTATTTACTAGGGAATAGCACTATTTAATACACCTCTAAAAAATTAGTGGATTGGTGCAGTTAAATGCCAAATCCGTCAATGTAGGCAGTTATGGAAAAACCCATTATCACTTTGTAATTCGTTACCAAATTTTGTTTGGTTAATTAAGTCTCTTTTCACGACTTGGGATTTGTTTTCAGGCAAAAATTTCCTCCGTCCCGGTCAAATGAATATCAATGTTGCCACATGGGGAAGGCTCATGAAGCGAGCGATTCCTCAAGCATGCTCAGAAAGTCCTGCCACTATTAGTCCGCCTCACGTGCCCATTTCAGGTAAGAACATATACTTTTATTTGCAGTGATTGCATAAAGCCAACCTTTGTTCTTACTAATACAGAAATCTTAATTCTTGCTAGGTTATAATTGCATTGAAAAGTTAGTAGGGAACGGCTGAATCCGAATCTGAACCAGATTTTTGGGATAACGACCCAAATTTTTGCCTGTTGCTGATTTTTCAATACCTTAGCAATTTTTTGACCAAGTTGGACATTTCATGTATACCATTCAAAGTGTTTCCAATAGTGCTAATTTTGTATTAATACCTTAAACTGTTCTGAAGGTAAAGGGGAAAAACCAGTTAAGTTGCAACAATTTTCATCGTGGTTATGAAGTTTACTTTTCAGGTAGAGAGAAAATTTAGTCTGTGTAAAATATGAAAGGCTGAAACTATTTGCATTTAAAAATAAATTTTGAGATGTTAAGCGTGATTTAAAAAAAAAGAAAAGCCTGTGAAGATTTCAATTGTTAACCTGTGGTATCTGATTTCTTCTGGATTATATTAAACCTGTTCTCACCAAGTGTTAGGCCTTACTTGGTTATTTCGTCTAGGCCGAAGATTTCCTCTAAATGTTGTTAATGTTTACTGTTATTTACAAAGGGATTATCGACTGGGTTGGAATATAGATCTGATCTGGCAAATCTTGAAAATTATCTGGGTCCGATCTGGATTTGGTAGAAGTAGGTTGTCGTTCCTTAAAGTTTAGTCTTTGTTAATATTTTGTTACTTTTTTTCAGCAACTCTTTCTGGGCCTATACCTAGAACGCCTTCAGCTCCAGGCAAACTACTAGACTCTCCGACCAGGAGCTTAGATGATACCAAATTCAAAAGACCCATAAATGCTCCACCCCCTCCGCCATGTATAAACGATGTACAAGTAAGCTATTTACATAACTCTGAAGATTCATTGGAAAGGTTTTTTTTTTAGTTTTTTTGCGGAGTGAAGAGTTGGTTGAGTGGGGCATTAACCTTGAAAAACTATTCCACCCCGAAAACTTATCACCAAGTCTCCTATTGCGCTTTGATATTTATTATTCAGAAAAATCACACTCAACACGCTTAAATTCAA
Source organism: Lithobius niger (assembly GCA_023313725.1). Taxonomy (NCBI): domain Eukaryota; kingdom Metazoa; phylum Arthropoda; class Chilopoda; order Lithobiomorpha; family Lithobiidae; genus Lithobius; species Lithobius niger. The sequence continues at coordinate 12,660 of JAHWFP010175483.1, forward strand.
ATATAAAATACCCGACTGTATTTTTGCGAATTTTTGATAGACATAAAAGGACAAAATGTTAAATCAAGTCTTCCTAACTTCTTCAGGCTTCTCACAGTTGTGCTTTTTATTGTTTTTGTTGCTGCTTGCGTTAGTGCAGTTCAAATTAGGCAGACACTGTAGCCCTTTGTATGAACTGGCTAGGCCATCTTCCACTCGGTCCATGCCACTTTTGCATGAGGTGGAATGAATTCCATTTGGAATGAAATTCAAATGGGAGCGATAATTAAGTTTAGAAGAAACGAACTCTTTTGGTGGTGCGTAATTGTTGGGATTCACAACAACAGGCTACCCAAGTATAAAAACTAGCGTTAGTGAAAGTTTCGACCGGAACATCGGTCTTAAGTGTAACCTGGTACATGTACTAGTCGGATAATGGCACAGTCTTAGAAAGAAAAAAAAAACCATGAATACAAGAAAAAAGTTTACTTTTCCTTACTTCGATCTCTTGTGATTTCAGTGTTCAAAATTAAAATGTTCGAAATAAGCCCTATCGCACGTCTTTAAGAGAGGTTGAATATTTCAGAAAAAAATTGCTTAATCTAGTCGTAAGGTAAAATTTTGTTCTGGACATTGCATGAATTTTAATAAATGAGGACGTGTCAGTTTGCGACAATCACTAAGTAGCATCATGTGACCAAGATGACTTTCTAAGGCAAAAAAAATTCCTGAAGATGTGGCGTGTGGATTATTTTCAATTTATTTTTTATTTACTACAAGTCTACAAATGTTCGGGTGGGATAAGGATTTGTAAAATTTTTCTGTGCTCAAAACAGTTTCTTAAATGTCAATGCAAGGTCATAAAACAAA
>JAHWFP010175483.1:20410-55228 GCA_023313725.1 Lithobius niger
GGAAAGCTTGGAGTGAGGGGCGGTGTTTTGCATAACTAAACTAAATTAATATGTAATTAATTTTGGAGTATTTTTTTGGTGGGGGGGGGGTTGGTTGCTCCTAAAACTGGGCTTGAAAAGAAAAGCTTGATGCTTCGTGCAAATATATTACTGTAGTGTGATGCATGTCTAGCGCAAATACACTGCAGTTTATTATGTATTTATTTTTTATTTATCAATTTTCATTTTAGTTACACTGCCAATCACCACAGCGGTATGAGTTTAACAAATTTTAGGTTCATCAGTGTTTTAGGCAGAGGCCACTTCGGAAAGGTAAGAGTTTAAGTTAGTTATATTAGTAATATTTTTTTATTTTATTGTGTTGCGTCATAAAGGAGTAACTTGGTACTTTTTTGTCAGGTCATCTTATCTCAGTACAAAAACACTGGCGAATATTTTGCCATCAAGGCTTTAAAGAAAGGAGACATAATTGCACGTGAAGAAGTCGAGAGTTTAATGGCAGAAAAGCGTATATTTGAAGTGGCCAACTCAATGCGACATCCTTTCTTAGTCAACCTGTTTGCCTGCTTCCAAACAGAAGTGAGTAGTAAGAAATAAAAGTTGTAAGTTTACTGCTGGCAGTTGAGACAACATTTTAGCAATGTAACTAGGGACGACGTTAAGGGGGGGAGGGGGGCTCGCCCCACTACATTTGTGCACCCTCCCGGCACCGTGGGCCCCCCCCTCCCAATCAGCTCAAAATCGAACGTATAAACGAAGAAAATTCTGATTATTTATTAAGAAAACGTATGTTAGTGTGTCTTTCACAGCGACAGGAAGGCTTGAGGTTCCAGCAATCGAGCCCAGTTGTTACTGTGAGAGTTGTAAATTTATCTTTTTTTCAGCTGAATTTAAAAATATTCCCAAAAAATGGGGCATGAACCAGTTAAGAACGTTCGGAGAAAGAGAATTGCAAGAGTGTAATTTCTAATTATTTTTTTTTGGGGGGGGGGGGATGACCAAAAAGTAGCAATTTTGGGTTCGTTCCCCCCCTCCCCCGGTTAGAATTGCTGCCCCACTGCCGCCTCCCCGATAAAGTGATGACTATACCTGAAATAAAACTGGTTATCTAGGAAAAAAGTTCTATTTTGGTTAGGTATTGGGCTCTTTTATTCAACGATAAATTTCTCGCTTACTAGATTTCACTTGGTTAATACTAAATCTGCTGGCTGCTTCTCGCTTTACCGAAGAATTTAGCTTTCAGGTTGTCTATTCGCGACACGATGTACGAAGCGTGCAACGTGACAGCGTCGATTTATGACTAACTAGAAAACAATTTTTACTGCTGTACAAGACAACAGACAGACTTCTGAATGACGCTATTCGATGAGTTGTCTTCGGTTCTACAACCCCGAAATGGACGCCATGTTGGATTTTGAACATTGTAGCACTGTCACTTTAAAGCATGCGCATGGCGGGGCTGACCACTGATCTGTATTGTTTCCTGGAGGTTGAGATTGGCAGCCGTGATGGGATGGATGAACCAACGTTTCGATATTAAGTAGCACGAGTAAGATTCATGACAGGCTCCCGCGGGGGGGGGGGGAGAGAAGCGTTTTATCGCTAGACACTCCAGTGCTCTAAGGTGAAGGTCGAATTTTGTGTTGGAATGGGACAAACCATCAATCCAACTACATTCCAACACTAAATTCGACCTTAACCTTTATACCACTGGCGTCCCTAGTAATAAAACGCTTCTCTCACCAGCGAGCTCCCCTCATTAATCTTGTGGTGCTACTACAACAATATTAAAAGTTTAAAACGTTGGTACATTCCATCATGGCTGCCAAACTCTGCTGAGGAAGGATAGTGTATGGTGTGTTCTGTAAAAGGTGGTAAAGTGTAAAACAATATCTAGTTACCTTGTTTCCACGCTTCATCATAAATTACTCTTAGTTGTTTCTCGGACGAAAAAGATTTGTTCCATGCGGGCGGTATTTTTTTTTTCTACATTTTTGTTTTTATCCACATCAACAACAATAATTGCTGTTGTTAAGAGTAATAATAGATAGTAATAATAAGAGTAATAATGATATGCTCTGGTCCCTATTGTTGGTGTGGTGCTCGTGATGGTTTTATTTTTTTTTTTTGGTCCGGTGTCTCGTAATCGTATTTTGTTGCAAGCTCTGCGGTAAATAGCAAGGAAAATGAAAAAAAAAAGTTCCGTGCGGCTGCTTTTAGGTGGTGCGGCGATGCCTGAGAAACAACTTTTTTTTTTTAAATGGCCTAACAAGAACTGTTTTGTAATTGAAATAGCATTTTTATTATTTTCTCCCCCCCTTTTTTTTTAAATTCAGTACTAATTGTTATTAGAGACATTTGTTCACCCAGCATTCTTAGGAACAGCAGAACTACCCCAATAAAATAATCGGACCACCACGTACGAAAGTAGTAATACTTAACAACTACTTTGTCTCTACTTTCACATTACATCAAGCTGGTTAACAAGCTGAATTAAGTTTGTTCTTTTGTTTTTAGTCTCACGTATGCTTTGTAATGGAGTATGCGTGTGGTGGCGATTTGATGATGCACATCCACGCGGATGTGTTTTCAGAACCAAGGGCTGTCTTCTATTCTGCGTGTGTTGTACTTGGTCTCCAATATCTCCACGAGAGCAAAATCATTTACAGGTAAGAGCATTATGACATCCATCTTGCTCTTGTTCTTTAAACCCGTCCTTCAACCCATATCTATAATTAGTAGGCTGTGTTTGTTTGTAGCTGTCATTCTTGTCAATAAATTGAACCGGTTTTGTTTTTCTGAAAATTTACCTTTAAGGGTACTCGTGTAAATTTAGGTCACTTTAGGTGACGACCTCGTTGATTTATCACCACAATTATTGCCATTTGTAAATAAATGTTTTTTCTTCCTATTTTGCAGAGATTTAAAGCTAGACAATTTACTTCTTGATTCTGATGGTTACGTCAAGATTGCCGATTTTGGCCTTTGTAAGGAAGGTATGGGTTACGGTGATCGAACTGGCACCTTCTGTGGGACGCCAGAATTTCTTGCTCCGGAGGTTCTCACAGAAACATCTTACACGAGAGCAGTTGACTGGTGGGGGCTTGGCGTCCTTATTTTTGAAATGCTTGTTGGAGAGGTAGGTAACTTTAGTGACAGCAATGTTGGTTTACTTTTTTATTAAAGAAATTGGAGACCTTAGTAATTATGTTTGTTTTTATTTTAGTCACCTTTTCCTGGTGATGATGAAGAGGAAGTATTTGACAGTATTGTCAATGATGAAGTGCGGTATCCCCGGTTTTTGTCGCTGGAGTCAATTGCAATTATGAGAAGGGTATGTTCTATTTCGTTAAACTGACTTGTACACTATTTTGCTACCATGCGGTTTACAATTGATAGCTGTGTTGCAGAAAGGATTGTGGCTAGTTTCATAGTATAAAATGCTACGTGATGAATGCTTTTGAGTTTAGATATTCAGATTATACCATAGTACTCAAAATATGTGAATGCTAACTACATGCTTGAAAGTATTCACATATGATCATGTGTAGTACACAAGTCACACAGACTATTTTGACTTGGGTGTGATGTGACCACTGTTGTAGTGAAGACCGTCAAAATAGGGCTGCCCAAATTTGCCAGCTGCATTTTGAAGTTGTGTGGATCCCTCGTACCGAACACGCATATTAGAGAATGTACGATTTGATGCATGGAATCTGAACAACATTCATTTTTGTCTTTGCAGTTATTACGGAAAAATCCCGAAAGGAGATTGGGTGCCAGTGAAAGGGATGCAGATGATGTAAAAAAGCAAGCTTATTTTAGAGTAAGTTGGCTTTTTCATTGGATTACTGTATTCGTAAATGTCAATAGAAAAGATGAAATTTGTGAGTGCCAAATCCTACCAGTAGTTCTGTGGTGTTTCGTGTGCATAGTTGCTGGTTAGGTAGTGGCCAAGATATGGCTAAATTTTGTCGCTAGATATGGTTAAAATCTCGGCCGTAATTACAGTACATGTATGTTCAATTTTATTTGGGAACTGGGGGGGATTTCCACCACTTTCTTGTTCGTAAATGTTCTAATCCACTTATTCTGGCTATTCTGGACAATCTTTCGGCCCCGACGATGATCGGAGGTTTCCCGGGTCGAATCTCCGGGCTGGCACCTCCCTTTACCGTATTTCTTCTTCTCTAAAAAAAAATCTGGCAATGTTCAAACTTGAGCCGGTTCAGCCATACAAGCATTAATTGCTTCGGCTGACATAAAGTCTCGTCAAAATTAAAAAAAAAAAAAAATACTTATGCTTAGTTTACAGGTGGCTAGTAGTCCGTAGCAATAGTGAAGTTTTCATTTAATGTCGGAATTATAGTCTGTAGAATTGCCATCTTGGATCCTCGAAAATACGCCCAGTAAATATTTATTTACCTACCTGTTAGAAAATGAGCTACGTTGGAAACTGTATTTGTGAGGTCGCTCTTGGCAAATTTTGTTAGGTTTGCTGTATGGTGTGATTTCTAGTTGCCTTAAAAAAAATCCTTTACCTTTTTTATTAGCATTTTCCTTCTCAAATGCTGTTAAATTCTAGAGAAAACAATCGCATATCCTTCCGATTCGCTACCTACTGCACAGCTCTACTGTGCAGCCTCCATCATATATAAATCGAAGCGGAGCTGCAATGCTCACCTTTTCTTCTATACCAGCCACGCTCTTCACATCGTTGCGAATCGTCGAGCCTTGCCTCCGCTTCTGCCCTCCGCCTCCGCCCTGCATGCCACGAGCAAAAGGGATGCCTCGGGAGGGTTCTTCCCCCCTTCCTCGCCGTTCTGCTTTGCCAGTTCTCGACCCTCCGGTTGTTGAGAACGTGGGGATGCTTGAACTTACTACAGGACAGGACTCATTGGTGCCTCCACCTCCGAATCTGCTTTTTTCGAAATCCTCCCCTTCGCCGTGTAATACTGCGAACACATCCCCTGTTCCATGCAGTCAGCCGCCTCCGACGAAGGATCTTCGGTCTCTCTCTCTGAAGAACTTGCCCGCACTATAGAGCAATATGCCCGACTGAAAGTACAGTTGAAGGCACGGAAGGTTGCAGCTAAGTTAGCCTCCTACCGCTGGACTTGTCTTCCCGTTCTTCTGCCACTTCTCGTCGTACTGATGAGCCTCTCACGTCTTCTCCGGTTCACTCTCTTATGGACTCTTCTCTTTGTACCTTCAAACGGAAGGCACAGGATGATTACACCTCCGCCTGGCTACCCTCCCTTCCTAAACGCCAGTGACTTTCTGCTGCGAACACAGGCCCATCTACCGCGCCTCCTCCGCCGCTTCCAGCATCACCTCCGGTTTTTCTGCCGGGTTCCTACGACAACAATCCGGACCCCTACGACTGGTCTCCCAGAGCCTCCATTTGAAAAGAGATCCTGATCCCTCCGAAATTCCTCTTCCCGAACTCATGAATACCGTGGAGGAAATAATTCCGGAATGCTTCCGGACTGCCCTCCGCTTCATCAGAAACGGCCTCTAAAAACAGGGGTCTAGCGACAAACTTCGGATTTGGCCTCCGCCATCAGTTGCCTTATCAACCTCCGTTACTAGGGCAATCTACAACCCTCCTCACTACTCTCCTTCGCAAGGGAGGTAGGTATCCTTCTGAGTAATGGTTATCGCCTCGATTTGGACAAAGACCCTTCTCCGCCTCGTCCGGGTCGGGAGAATTACTTCTTCCGCCGATCGGTGATGGTACCGGTAATCCACACAACTTTGACACTTACCCTTAGTTAAGAGTTCTTAACAGCCGATACCAAACTGGACTTCGGCTCTGCGCTTAACCTTCCTCGACGAGCGGCGGTCCTTGTATTTGTCCTCCGCGACAACGATCGTATCCTCCGTCTTGGCCTCCGGGCAGCCTCCCAAGCGGATGTCCTCAGCACGGCCGCAAACGCCCTGTGTGAAAGACTACACTGACCCTCCGGCTGATACTTGTCAGTTGACATTTTTCATTAACCAAGTTTTTCGTAAGTGTTGCTTTGCCACGTATCACGCTATGAATTGGTTCACCCGCGCCCTCTTTAATTCAACACTGCTTCTACGAGAGGTTGCGCTTAACACAGCACCTAACCTCCATGCATCTACACGACACCTCCTCCGTAATCAACCAATTCATGAGTCAGAATCATTGTTCCGGGGTCTCATACCAAAGGTTGCACCCCACATTGACATTTCACGCAAGCCACGGTATAATAAGTTTCGCACCTTGCGTCGCCCTCGTTCCCTTCCGTCACGTACTGAGCCCACAACGGATGACCGACGGAACACCAAGGCCTCCGACCACCTTCCGCCTCTCCCTTTCCGGCCTTCCTCCTCAGACCAACGACACCGGGCCACTTCCCAATCCCAGCACAGAAGTCGCGATGGCTATTGACATTCCGCCTCCCCCACAAGGTGTAGGGGGACGCCTCCGTTATTATGCCAAGACTTAGCAGGCGATAACTTCAGACCCAGTGCTTCTTTCAATCATATCCTTAGGCTTCAAACCAAAGTTCCATACACCTCCCCCAGTGAAAGACCCTCCGTGGGACCACCAATCTCGATCCTCTGGCCCCCTCCGCGTAGAAATATTGTCCCTCCTCCAGAAGGATGCTATTCATGTTGTCTCACCTCCGTTCACTCCGCAGCATTTTTCTCTGCGACAAGAAAACAGGGGGGTCACGACTAATTTTCAATCTCAAGCCCCTCAATCAGTTTATTCACAAGCCACACTTCCAGATGGAAACGATCTCCGCTATCAGAGAATCCCTGCAACCCAACGACTGGACAGTTTCCCTCGATTTGGCTGATGCCTACCTTCACATTCCGCTTCATGCCTCTGTCCGCCACCTATTCCGTTTCTTACTAGACAACACCGTCTACAAGTATCTCTGCCGTCCTTTGGCCTCAACATGGCCCCTCGTGTCTTCACAATGATCCTGCGTCCAGTCTTGGCCTGCCTTCACCAATAAGGCATTCGTATCCATGCCTTCCTCGAGGACTGTCTCCTTCCGCACCTACAACCGGTAACTTTATCAAGAAATCTGGCCACCGCCGTGTCTCTTTTTCATTGCCTAGGCCTGGGCTTGAACCTCCCAAAGTTACGTCTCCAGCCTGCCCAGTCATTCGTTTTCCTAGGGGTATTCTTCGACCTCCGCATAGCATCTGTCATGCCTTCCCCGGAACGTGTCACATCTCATCTTCACTCCACCCGCGACTTCCTGCGGAAGATGATGGCACGTCCGCTACACCACTGCCGCTTCTCTCATTGGGGCGATCCCCTCACCGCCGTCACTCTTCCTCCGCGACAACGAGGTCAGGCATTTTCCCACCGACACCTTCCTGTGGTCGATGGATGTCAGGAATCTAACTGCAACTGTTCCCCTCCACGAACCACCTCCTCATCTCCACTTATTCACGGATGCCTCCCAGACAGGCTGGGGAGCCCATGTCAACAACCTTACAACGTCCGGAAGTTGGACGACGGGAATAACAGAACACATCAATCACTTGGAATTACGCGCAGTTCTTCTAGGCCTACAACACTTTTAACACTACCTGACGAACCAGGTTGTGCAGGTTCACATAGACAACACCACTGCTGTTGCTTACCTCCGCATGGGTGGAGGGACGCGCTCCCTTACCCTCCATCAGATAACGTCCGAGATTTTCCAATTCTGCATCCTCCATCACATCCGCCTTCTACCTCTCCACATTCCGGGGTCTCTAAACGTCATTGCCGACTCTATCTCGCCGTGCACCTCTGGTCAGCTAGTGGACCTTACATCCTGCCGTCTGTCATGCCCTCTTCTGCCTTTAGCAACAACCACTAGTAGATCTCTTTGCCACAAGATTCACCAACAGGCTTCCCCTATTCATGAGTCCACTACCGGATCCCCGCGCCTGGGCGGTGGATGCACTCAATCTTACTTGTAATAAAAATAATCTCAATTTAAAAATACAATTTGGTCGTTGTAATGTTTAGTTCATAACCATGTGGCTCATTGACTCCAGAACTATATTTAAAATATAAGTTACCATTTTTGGGAAAAGGTAAGCTGCGTAAAACGAAGGTTTAAACAAATTCCTGTATTCTAAACAATCACCGATGATTGAAACTACACAATCTTACTGCAGTTTAAAAGTGCCATTTTGGGGGAGAAAATGTAAAGCACAATATATATGTGCAGAAATCCATCGTCTACTCGCCACTTGGTAGTTGGAAAGGTGGGCGATTAAAATATTTTTTAAGCGCCCAATTTGGCCGAATCACACTGAACAACGATTTACTTCTTGTTGGCGGATTATAGCATTTCAATACATCATTTTAAATGTTTTTCTGCCAGCTTTCCGATGTTCCAAAACTCAGTTTCTACTCCTTACTGTTCCGAAGTTATGAGGCAGCAAAATGCTACTGTGATAGATATTTTCTGCTTATTTATTTTCAAAAAAAAATTGGAACGTGTGCATCTACAAGACCATGTGCACATACCACAATTTACAAGGAATTTGGGCTTTAGCAGAAGCAAAGATTATGACTAGATTATATAAAATTGATGTCTTACTGTATAAAAATTTTTTTAAACTTTTTTATTTGGCGACAGTTACACCTTTAACGACTAAAACTGTTTGATCTACCAAACATTTTTAGTCGTTAAAGGTGTAATCAATGTTAAAGGTGTAATCAATGGCGAGTTCAGACAAATACGAATCGGCATGTATAGCACCGCAGAGTATTACTAGTTATTTTAAGCAAAACAAAGAAACAATACTTTTATCCAAGTAGTACAATCTACCCCACAGAAGGATTACAAGAAGATTTTTATCGTTTTTAATTAGAGGTGGCAGCTTAATTTATGAATTTGCTTTAACCCTTGAAGTGCTGAGGACGAGTATACTCGCCAAAAACACATCTTGAGTCCTAAAAACAGTCCAAAGCATGCACGAGATGGCCAACATTGGAGAAACGACAACAATACTAGGTTCCCTTAACAAGCCAAAGTCGCCCGTGGCCTGTGCCTGCAGTTGATAGTTCGAGTCCCATCCAGGTTACCCCTACTTTTGTGGAGACAGAAAATTAATTCAGCAGTCAAAGGGTTAACCTACAGAAGGATTACAAGAAGATTTTTATCTTTTTTTTTAAATAGCAGTTGCATGTTATTTTTTTCCACAATGTTTTTTAATAAAGTTAAAAAAATTTGTTTTGCAGAATGTAAACTGGGATGACCTGCTACAAAGGAAGATCAAGCCCCCTTTTGTACCAACAGTGGTAAGATGGGCCTTTTAAAATTTACTTCGCTTTAGCCTCTAGGCTGTACACTTTTTATTTTTATAATTTTATTGCTTTGTGGTACTGCAAATATAAAACCTCGAAAAAATAGATTTTGTAATCATTTTTTGTTTTTTTCGAAAATGTTTCACTAAATTTAGTTAATGTTTGAAATGTAAAGTTTACAGTTTGCAGTTGAAAGTTGTTTGCCATTGCTTTAAGCCTACCTTTTGACTCAACAGATTTTCAGGGCAGGAAGGCAATGTCGTAATGGTAAAAAGAAAACATTTTAAATTAAATGTTTGTCTTGTGTGTTTATTTAGCGTTCCTCGGAAGATGTGAGCAATTTTGATGAAGAGTTCACGGCAGAAAATCCTATACTAACGCCACCAAAGGATCCTCGACTGCTTTCCACAGATGAGCAGACTTATTTTAAAGACTTCGATTACATGGCAGATTGGTGCTGAAACGAATTAGGAGAAAATGTACTGTGAAAGTGGAATTGATAACGTTGTGCGTTACGCACAATTGGTTGCGTTCGTTGCATGCAGCAAGTCTGGTGTCCAGAATGATAGCCCCTCTGTGAGCGAGACTAAGATTCTGGTGTAAAGATTCCAGCTATGTAATGTAAAGGTTGCAAGTGACGATGGCCGTGATACTTCCATGATGGAAGGACAATGAAATTGTACATAAAAAGGAAAAGGGGGAAAGTTTTTTGCTCAGATTTCTTGCCTTGTCACGTGCCTGACATAGAATGTTGTGATTGGAGAATGCCTTAGTTACACTGTTCCACATGGTAATTCATGGATAAAGTCGTCCACCAAAGAAATGTGTACTTTTTATGATGTTCCATTAATCTGCATACGATTCCTGCCGTAATGTATTTTCATAACGTTTTTAAGACAAATATCTTGATTCTTTTGTCGAAATATTTAATGTTTTTTAAACGCAATATTTGCGCTGAGAGCAGTAACGAAATAATCGTGGCCAGACGTGATGGTATACAAGCGGCATTAATTGCAACTATAGAACTGGCGGCTAATTTATTTTGATGTCTTGAAAGTAGGGATGGCAGCTTGAATAGTTTTGCCATGACCGGATAATGTTATGGCATTCGTGACTTACGTGCCGACTGAATTTTTTTTCTGCCACAAAGTGGCGGATGAATACAGATGTACTTTTATATGCTTTATTGTGAAACAGTATTTGATTTAAATAAAAAAATAATCTGTATCCATACTATATATATATACTGTATAATAATAAGTCCTATTGTAAGTATTCGAAAAATGTGGGGTAGTCCCACCCTTCCGTCGGTGCAAGCCTCCGTATAAAAGTGTCTCGAACGTTTAATAAATGGTGAAGCAATTTTTTGAATGAACTTAGTAAGAAATGTGTGAAAGCACATTTTGTTAAATATGCCATGTCAAATGAGTAGTTCTTAAACCCCCTATTTCTATTGAAGTCTGTTCATACAGGCTTATCCTTTTTTTTTTTACCGTTGTGGTTCGATTTTAATCAGAGTTTATATATATCGAGGGTTAACAACTATCGACACTCGTCCGTCACGATTAGTATTTTAAAAATGTTAAGATGGTCACATTTTGTATTATAGTTCTTTAACCGCTAAGTAACTCCAATTTAGGGACAGGGCTAAAGCATACTTTTGCTACTTGTTTTGAGAATAAAATGAATTTTATTTCAAATTATATATTTATGAAAGAGTATTTTATTTGGCTATGTCAGAAGAAACCTCTGGTTTACAAAAGTTGTACATCAATCGCCGCTTTTCTTTCTTTTCGGTGTATTTCTTTTCAGATTTTGCTTGTTTGCCTTCTTCATCCGGAGGGAGTGGTACAATGCCGTCGTAGATTTTATAGTAAATGATCTGTGAAGAACTGCTTCCTAATGCCAACGTTAACCTGCAACGCAAAATAAAGCTTCAGCTTACCACGTACTATTACAAACTGGGGATTATTCAAATTCATTTTACTCAACCTCGTTTAGCTACGAATTGGTGCCTGCATAACAGTGCAAAGATGTTGTTTTGTGTAAGTTAATTTAATTAAAAGTATTTCGTAATTACAGAAATTATAAATGCATTATGACTTGGCTGTCGGAGGGCGTCCGCTGGTAGCTTCTACTGTATTTGAATGACCCGCATTTTCATGTTGTAAGGGGGGGGGGGGGATTGAGGCTTAATGGCGCGTCGACAACTTGGTCATTAGCGCCAACCTCAGTCACAGTGCAGTGGTCCGGATTGCCACTGCACCACACATTACAGAGACGTTATTCAAACCCCTAATCTAAATCTTGTCATACATCTGTACCTGTCATGTTGTAAGGGTAGGGATGTGCTGCCGAAAACTACTGAACGATCTCAATAATTCACCCGTTCCCTTGTTCAACCTACAATATTGTGTGCAGCTCACATATCAGGTTGTTGTGGTTGTCTCAATTTGCCATTTAAAGTAAAGTTGCTTCTCGCGCAAAAATTAATTCTTTTCCCTCTTGTTCAATTATGCTGAAATAAGCTCATATAAACTACATAGCCAGCAAAGATTAAAAATAAAAAGGTACGCACGGTGCCTGAGAAAGATTTTTTTTAAGTGGCCTTACTTGTTGCATTCACAATGCAAAATAGGTGCAAAAATAGGTGCACGTTGACAGACGTTGCAGTTGTCAGTACAATCGGGAACAACAAACCTTTACTGTGCTGAACCTGGTAGTGAGAGCTATGACCGTATTGTTAAAATTCTGAATATGCAATGTTTCCATTCATAATTTAGGGAGGGGCTGGTGGTTAACAATACGAAGTTAATATAGCTAGTGGACAATAAGAAAAAAATCCTAACCTGAACATAATACCAGGTACTGTGAAACTTCCTTATAGCAATAGTAGCAATAGGAGTTGTGAAACAATGCTATACCAGGTTTGTTATAAACAGTCACTTGCATTGTTCTAATGGGGGGTTTAACTGTATTGGGGTCTTTCTCCCTGGCAACTTGATAAATTATGTTTTCGTCTGATCTAGCGGGAGGATGTGGTGTTCCGAGACCTGTGTCTTTGATATAATCTTATATATATATATATATATAGTCCCTGAATGCTACAACAGGCTTCAAAAATTGCAATAGCAAGCATAATTTTAATATGGTCATATGTCTTTGCAAATATACTAGCCATTAAGGCTGTACCGAACAGATTTTGGCAGAATTTGTGCTGATCGGCAAAAATCGGTTCGGTGAACAAAAACCTACAGATTTTCGATTTTGGCCAGACCCTTGACAATCAGAAAAACAAGCAAACTTACACGAATATTTAAAAAAGAAAGGCATAACAATACCTTGGCAATAATGACAATAAATAAATTCTGTTTACCACTTGTTTTAATTTAGGCTAGAGCTACATGTTTTACATTCTGTAGGCTTAGGTTAATAACGACAAACATTTACTTTTATTTGGGTAAAAAAATGTATTCCAATGTTTGCAATAGCCTACAAAGGCTTGTGGAGCCAGAAAAAAAAAAATGTTAAAAATCGGTAGCGAATGGTTCGGTTAAATTGGATCGGTACACCAACCAATTTGTGGCTGATCGGATCAGCCTTACTATCCATAATTTATAAAACTAAGCACAATTATGCGAAAGTGTAAAAGTTATCTTAAGAAATTGTGTGCCATTGGCGCACAGTCACCATACATCATGAGCAGGATATTGATTATCCAAAATTCACCAAGATCGTGTTATATCTTTGTACTTTTGAAATTTTGTGCGACTATACTTACAAATAAGCATAATGCTTTGCTCGCTCAAAGAACTTCCATGCACAGTACTTTAAAGATGATTGTACAGCAGGTGTTTGCATTCATGGGCTAAACAATTGTAAAAATTTCGAGGAAACACTACTTCAAAAGAAACTCCAATACCATAAATCGTGGATTAAACGCCCATTGGCTTATGCAGTTAATTTGGCAAAAATAGGGTGGGTGGGCTTTAAATCAAGCATTATCAATTTTCTAACCTTTCTGGACATCTATTACAGAAAATTCGAAGCTTTTGAACGATCTCTGAAAGACCAATTTTTACATCCTTTTAATTGCTGTGAAGAAGAAAGGAGTCTTAGGTGAGAGATGCCTTGTGCAGGTGCTAGGAGCTAAAGAAAGTCTTGTAGTAATGTGGACTCTTTCACTATTACTGTTTGCCAGTAAACATAGCAAGCAGTACTATCTTTATTCACATCATATAACTTTTAGGTAATTTTTCATAGAAAAACAACAGTTTGAGCGGTGGGCTTTAACTCCACTATTTCATGATTTTGACTTTACAGCATTTTAGGGGTTGGGCTTTAGCTTCAACTGGGCTTTTAATACACAATTTACGGTAATTTGCGTTGTGGAAAATTTTCGACAAACACTCTTCCTTTTAATTTGGTGTAGAATTACGTCATCCGTCTTTTCTACTTTTCGTTATCTCTACTTCGCTCGCATCAGATTGAACATTGCCTTTTTCTTTTGAAGTAGCGTTTCCTCGAAATTTTTACAATGTATTTAGTGCTTCGAAGTAATAAACTTTACAGCATATTTTTGGCCTTATCAAAAACGAGCTAAACAATATAAAGTAGAACCTAGATTATCCCAACATAATTATTCTTGTGCAACACGAAATTGATCCAATAGCATAGTTACGAAATACGAAAATTCATTATCACATCACAACATGCCTTGGTCCCAATTACTGTAGTTTGGATAATGGAGGTTCTACTGGATGGAATCAACCGGCCAACATGCGGGCAGGCTCATGGCAGCATGATCAAGGATACAGAATTTACTTTTCGCAGCTTCTTAATGGAGCACTGTTTACCAAAATTCTTAGTGTGCCTATCTATTAGTATTGCATATATCCGAAAAAGCCTCGGCCAAGGAGTAATATCGTCCCAAGAAACTCCTGGAACGGTCCTAGGAAAATGTTTAAAAAAAAAAAGCACATTAAGATTACGCCTTAACGGCGTCGGATATTCCAATGCTCAAAGGTGGATATACTTCCATTTCGGCAATTTTTAGATGAACATGTCCTTAATGACCAGTGGATTCTCTTGGGGACTATTTCTGACAAAACTTGTGTACGAAAAAACAGTGCAAGGCCATCCAACAGTAACGCTTAGAATGTAGCGCTTGTAACACAGTAGAATGAACACAAGCAGTAGTTTCTGCCTTTTAGTTTGCTGAAGCCAGTCCAATTTTGAGCTTGTTAGTCAACTCGTTTGCAACACCAGACTACTTTTGAGAATGTTTCTTTTTTAATAGTGTTTGTGCCTTGGCCCTTAGTCGCAGCTGGCTTACGTACAGGTTCGTCAAGGGCTCTGCACAAAGTTTGCTGCGTGGATGAGAATTAGTTATTTTTCATTTTGGTTGATCGTGCTCTGCCAAAGTTGTCTGATGATGCGAAAGAGTTAACCCAACTGTCTTTGTACTATTCCTTCACACTTCAAAAGCAAGAATTTGTGCCACTGCAGTTAAAATATTTGGCCGTGTTTTGGTGCATTCAACCTTTTAGCAAACCACCTTTTCTGTTTAATGGCATCAGCGTACTGCCGTAGTCTGTTGCTGCCACCATTTTCCCATTCCAGCAGGCAGCTCAATTGCACTGCGTGTCGAGTTAGGTTCAACAAACACCAAAAAGACACAATTTGCTTTGCCTACTTCACATAAAGTATGAACGCTCATTCAAATTTGTCTTAGCAGCATTTCAAGCACCAAGCGTCAAAATCAATTTTATAAACATGCCCTTAGTGTCCTCACTGGATTTTAGAATAGACAGCTCGTTGTGTTGGGTGCCTGAAGTTATTTTCTATCCGAATCTTGGTTTTACTGATATATTAGCAAAATATATTTTTTTTTAGGCTGACTACATATCAAAGAAATGTGGTCAGTTAGATTAAATAAAATGCCTGGTGCTTCAATTTATAACCTCGCCTGTCAACCGAACAATTTTTTTATGCGTGGCTTTAGGTGGTTCTGGCAAGATTGTTGAATAAACAAGACCTTAGGTGGTTTCTGGTAGACCTATTGTGCAGGCTTTAGTGATTTATTTTTGTCTTTATTTAAAAAAAAAAAAAAAGCCTGTCTCCAAGTTATATCGTGAAGCCAAATATGTCCAGTTACATAAGTTACACCCTGCAATAGACATAGGATGTGGAATGGTGCTATGCTAACACTGAACTTATTTGCCTAGCAATTAGTGTTTCGTAGAACACCTAAATACGTAAAATTGTCGAATAATGCAGTTGACCCCCTCTCCCCTGCCGCGCGCACCAAAAGAAAAGCGATTCATTCGGACTGAGGATAGAAACCAACCCTTCTGAAATGCCTCGTGAAGAAACCACTGCTGAGGGTGTAGTCTCTTGTATTTCAGCAAATGTTATAGCACTGGCATGTGTTCTAGTGACATGTGCAACTGTGTCTGCTCGGATTAGCTCCACGCACGAACTGGCAGCTTGCCCTTCCACGACATTTTCTGCATTTTACAATTTTTTTTCTGCGGGGAAAAAATTTGTATATCCGGTTTGTAACTAGGCTATCGTGAAAATGAAATCACCAATCATGAAATTAACCGGAGTTGGCAATAATTAGTATTCAAAAAAAACTTTAGTTTGGTGAAATTGCCAGTGATTCTGGCCACCACACTACAAACGTGGAACAGCTGTGGTGTTCTTAAAGTGCTGTCAAGTATTTCAAGTTTTCAACTGTTGGACATCAACAGATGAAAGTGGGAGAGGCAAACTTTGCAAGGTAATCTTCAATAACTTTAGCACTTTGTGTGAAATGGAAAATCAGAAATTCAAAATGGGCTGTTCCAACTCACGGATTCTTCATCCTACTTTTAAAACGTTTAAAATGCAATCTGAACTAACAAATCTAAACCAATCAGATTGTTACAAGAGAATTATACAGTGTTTAAGGTTTCTTCTCCGATAATTCAGTTTTTGATATCTGCTGTGAATTCTTCAGTAATTTTCTGTCAACGCTCTTACAGAAAGAATTAAATTACTTTGGTGTACATACTTTATATATAAACTAAATGATCTTATATTACACTGTAAGGCAATTTGTGAAACCAGAATTTCTGGAGAGTGTCGCAGGCCGTGCTTTCCTGGCAATAAAATGTAAGTGAAGAAAAGAATCTCTTGCCAAACGAAAAACGTAAATTGGTTCTGAAACAGAAAACACACCACTTCAAAAAATTGGAGCGTCTTGGACCATTTGACTGCATATAACGTACAAATACATGCAACTTCTTCACAGTAGCGTACACAAAACTGGCAAACATATTGCTTTTAAAGAATCCAGTTCTAAAGCACCTTCAGTGAATTCATGGGTTGCAAAGAAGGCAAAATCTCTGCAACAAACACTTCACCGGACACTGATGGGGCATTCCTTGCGGCCAGAAACAAGACAAGGTAGTAGATGAATAAATGTTACCCAGTTGATTCCGATATTTCTGATGACTTGAAAAACAGCAAAGTTGAACTCCGGGAAAACTGATTCTTACTGGGAAAAAATATTTCAACTGAAGGAGCCAAATGAATTAGTAACCTCACTTATCAAAAGTTTAGCCTTAGCTCATGGAAACGCTGATGCTGAACGAGCAATCTTGCTCAAAAATCCGCTGATGACAGGGTGCATATCAATCAATTGCAAAAACTTCCATCGGACTGAGAACTGTAAAAGACTATATATTAAAGAAAGATGGGGCTAAAAAAATTTGGTGTCCCAAATCACCTATATAAGCAAGACATGCGTCAAGACTAACTGATTTCTATTATTGTTGCTCCTGTTGTTCTACTTTTTTTCTAAAGTTCAGTGGAAGGCCTGCATAGGTGTCTAGCAACCAACTGGCTAGTCACTTTCTTCAGCATTAAATTCATCGTCTCTGTCCACATTGCCAGCTGCGTAGTCTTTGACCTCTTCCAGGTACACACCCCAATCTGCTTGTTATTCCCGATTTATGTTTGCCAGTCCCACGATCGTAGATGGCAAAATAGGAGTTTATGGATTGGGAAAGACTGCCTACTTAAAATAGGGCGGCACATCTTGCTACGCTGGCATCATGGAGCGCACTAGCCATTCACTTAGATCGAAGCTTTGCTGTCAAGAATTCAACAAAATTCTATTTGTTAGAGAGCCACTGCAGCAACTTTTGCACGTAACACATCTTCTGCGACAAAGTTGCAATGAACCGAAACTTTAGACTCCTCGAGAATGTTGTTCGGTTTAAACACAACCACCAATTTCATCCAACTTGGTCATGAAGGCAGTCAAGTGTTACAGGACAGCTTCCAGCCAGGATGAGAATCGTGTTTCAGGTATTGTCTAGAGAACTCGATGGGTGAGAGCAGCTTAATTTTAGACAGTTGGACAGAAGTAGCGGCTCACACACTATATAAACTTAAGTACGAAGTGGGGAATTATCCGGCATGGTGACATAATAAACGTAGGCCGGCGCTAGTGCGCGTTCTGAGCAACTATTTTCGTGTCCCATCTTCTCCCCTTTTCCCCCAGTAACATTCACTTTAGTAAATTAGTTTTACAAAAAATTGCAACAGAAGTACCAGCTCATTTACATAAATTCTAGTTCCACCATTGCTGCAAAATGCCAAGTTGGCATGCAATTTGTTTTAAAGTAATAAAACTTGACAAACTAAGAATAACTGAAAAAAGTAGAGTCCAGTTACAAAAAATGCATTTTTTCCCATGAATAGTTTTTTTTTTTTTGTAATGCAACCTTGAAGCATGGAAGGTAACATAACACTAGGGTTGCAGGAGAATTTCCATTTTCAAGTAAAAGATTATTTTCCCTGTATCTGTACGAATCCTGGTAACCTCAACTTGCATTGCAAAAAAATGTTGGTCACCCCCATGATTTTGGAAAAATCTACACTGCAGCCGGGTTGTAAATATCGGGGTGACAGGGGTTACAAAATCTGAAGGCCGACATGACTATGACTCAGGGCCTCCATAACAAAAACATTACATATTATTTGTATAAACTGGGGGTAGCAAAATATATAGGGGGGGGGGGGGCCCCAAAACCAGGGTAATTCCTCAAAACCATGGACTCACGTCTGAATCCTAACAGTGCCCCCAACCACGAGTTAATGCCCAGCCTCGGACTGGTCATAGTGCCATTGTACCATGGCATAGGCGCCCTCTGGTTGACCATACTTCTGGCACCCCTTTGGTACTTTTTTCCTTCTTTCTCTTGAGTTTCAACTCCTTGTGGGGGGGGGACATCCCCCCCTACAACCAAGAAAAAAATTAAATTAAAACCTATGAAAATCCACCAAAAAAGGCGAATATTAAAAATAGAAGATGTTCTAAAAAATGGACAGTGGACACTGAACAGAAATAACAGTCGAATATTAAAAAAAGAAAAGCAAAATCTTCAGGCACTCACTCTCCGGACTTTGCACTGGAAATATTCCCCAGACACCTACCGGTGGTTGGGAGGCTCATCACTATCAAACAAATAAGCAAGTTCTTGGCGCTCCTGTCAATGCCTCCAAATGGCACATGCCCCCATTCTGTGCCAGTCCGACTCTGTTAATCCCCCCAGCACCCCTGCCTAAACTTTACTTGCTACTCCATCAGAAAGCAATAAGCGCATAACCAAAATATCTTCTATTTGACATTTCCATGTAAACAAGACTCTAGCAGTATTTTTACCCAGGGTCATTTGTTGACTCCAACACTTGTAAAAGGCGTGTTAACCGTTGCATGTCAACACACGTCAGCTGCTCTGTATGGGAAACCGGCATCACAACGTGCACTGGATCGTGCTTACTGGGTCTACCCGTCAGATAAAGACGATCTTCCTCGTCCCAGAAATGTAGTTCTACTTCCCACCATGCTTTTCCTGTAATTTTGTACAAACCAAACAAAGATTAACACATGCAGCTATCGACGGGTTTGTGTTTACCAAATTACGGCTGACAAACACGTGACTTACCTTCGCACAGGTCAAGGTAAACTAAAAATGTGTGTAGTGCGCCGGGTTGCTTTTTTGGATCATCTTTACATTTTTCTGTAAGTCGCTGGTACTAAAACAAAATTAGGACATATTTATATCACCCTACAAATTCTTAGTATTACGGATTATTATGCTTTGTCAGATTTTAGCATTACCTCAGGATGATTGTAAAACCAGCTGTTGTTGTTGTCGGTGGAGGTCGCCATCTTGGAATTATGCTGCTTGACGTCTTATTGGACAGTTTGTCAATAGTTAGCACTACAGAAAAACAGTCACGTAACCAATAGACGATTGTGATTTTCAAGGAAAAGTGATCGTGTAGCGCTTGGTTTTGACAACTTTTCAGTAATAAATATATAGCGCCAATGTGGGTAAATACCCTCAAAAACCTAGGTTTGCCCCTACTACAGTAAGACTACTTTTTAATTAATTAATTTATCTACACATTTTTTATACCGTTTTCGACTCTTGCATGCGATTTGTTTTGATTATGTTTATACTTTATTGTTGCATTATTATATATTTATTAATGTTCTTACTTATATATTAATTTTATATGACTAGTGTCAAAAGTTCTTGTAATGCCTCAGCAGCGCCTTGCCAGTTTAAAATTGTAAATTAAAGCAAAAGTTAATAAAACCAGACACACATGATTGTCATCATGAGTGTCATGATTTTCTTTTGATTAAAGTAAAGTCAGCACACGCTGGATGAGCGAACAAGCATCTCAATTCAGTTTCGTTTTCCATTTCGTTTTGTCGTTGTTCCGCCGAGAGAGTTCGCTACTCTCCCGTTGGCTGAGGAGCGTGGTCACGTGACTGCGGGTTAAAGGCAGGCCGAAGTTACGATTCATGGAGGCATGAGGAGCCTTGGGCGAGATGTCCGCTTAAATTTAAACCAGTCGGCCGTTCGGGAGAGACTACGGCGACGACCAATAGCGCGCTTCATAGCCAAGGTAACAGCCACACCACGTGCTGAGCGGACACTGAAATCGGCGAACGAGGAGTTAGCCGAATTTTAAAGGGGGGGTTTCTTTTTTCCCCCATCGGAGCACACAGCGATGGAAATAGGTTAGCTGAGGACGTTTTAGGCTTACGGCATGGCTGGCGGAGATGTAGCCGGGCCCGGGTGGGATGCTGCGACGACAATTTCGGCAACGGTGCCAGAATCCAAAAAAATGGTCCGCCACCAAAGAAAAATATGCGTACAACCCCCCATAACGTGGCTTGGTGTCGTGCGTCACAACAGTGATGGTCATTGTTGTTATTGAGGATTGGTTGGCAGGTTAAAATTATCTTGACGTTTATTTACGATCGCCGGCGACGACGACGACCAGGAGCCATGGCCAAATGTTGGCACGATTGTGGTTCGACCGTCTCCTCCAGGTGTATTGTTAGACGATAACAACACGTCAATAACAATAGTGCCTGTTTGTGTGTGTGCGTGCGTGCGTGTTAACAGTGCGTGAGCTGGGACAAGATGCCGTCAAAAAAGCAATACAACTTGGTGCACGATGACGCTTACGATAGCCGAATACCTCTTCATAGCGAAGAGGCGTTTCAACACGGGATTCAGTTTCAAGCAAAGGTAAGAGGCGGTTTGGATCGCCGGAAATAATGAAAATGTTTGTTTTCAGTGTCATCTAACGAATTCGAAGTTTGTGATGAACAACTGACTTCCCAAATATTTTTTTAAAGGACGGTGCTCGCGTATACAATAAATACAGGCCCATAAATATAGGCCTACTGACAAACGTTGGGTTGCTATAGAGGGTACGGAAACAGGCAACTATTGCTAATAAAACCCACATCCGAAAATGAACCGTTACCGAGATACAGGATGAGATATTTGCTAACGAAAATAATTTTTTTTTCGGGAAAAATCAAAGACGCCGAATAAAAATGTCAAGAACATATCTTGGTACACGTTCACAGGTGTTTTGTAAGTGCACACTCAAATCCATCATTTCAGTTGTTGTTTCCGCGCCCACCACCCAACGTTTGTCAGATTTAAGGGACACGCTAAATAAATATTAGCTCCCTGTGTGACACAGTTTTGTTACTCGAGCAGGACTGCTTCTCACCTGTACACTGACAGGAGGTTGGCGGTTGTCCGATATTTTAAACATGCAGTTAGTTTTTGTTGTCCTCAAGGTGTAGATAAGTATCATTTGTATATTCTTCAAGTATGGTTGCGTAAGGCAGAGGTCAAAGCATTCCTTTCAGTTTGTAAGACTAATCCCTCCACATTCTTGCTGAATGACAATTCCTGCAAAGCTAATACTTGGACAGAGGGCATCTCTGGAAACAGTCGGCCAAGGACCATTTTTGCAAGGCAACCGCATTAGGCACTTTTGTCCCGTTTAATTCAACCTGATCGTCACGTAAGCTTCATTTTTGCTACACAATAAAGTGAAATTTAAAGAGAGAAATATAGAGCTCAGTTTATCATTTGATTTCAAGTTTAGCCTGCAAGTTTTTTTTTTATTAATTTATTTTATGGTGGTGACTGAGTGTTCGGGCGGGGGTGGGGGGATCCTGGCCCACCCCTAGCGCCGTGAGTGAGGAGGGATTGTTGTGCCGTAGTTTTTTTTGGGGGGGTATGCGAGTTAAAAAGTGACAGGGGGGATTTGTACGGCCTCTATTTTCAGCACTAGATAGGTGACTAGTGGTTTCCCCAAGGTTCAGTACTTGGACCACTGTTATTCTCCTCTTTAACGACCACGTGACAGTGGTGTCTAAATGTGTAGATGCCGCAAAAACGGTAAGGGGGTCTTTTATCCAGTGGTGATTGTAGTTTGCTCAGATTGTTGGGGATCTAGCTGGCCAATGGAGTAAACCGTCAGTTACCAGTTGTGTGGTAGTATTGCGTTTCGGTAGCACTAATCAACTAATTGAGGTCTAGTAATTAATGTATGGTTGATGACAGATCTCTTAACCAAGCCTGTAGACCAACGACCGAGTTGCTAAAGCAGCTTCTTCAATCCCCATGCTAAACCTGTCCGATGGACTGTAGCAGTTGACGTAGCTTGTGTGTGTTTATCTATCATTGTAATAAAACTTTGATCAGGCCACTCTTTCTTTTGGGATACCTCTCTGGAACCTTTTGTGGAAAAGCTTAAGAAAACCTCGAGACACATGACCTATGACGCATGAGTCATTTCGTACTGCAATTGTTCTACCTGGAAAACCGGGAAAATTCAGGGAATTTATCAAATCTGTAAAAGTCAGGGAAATATCAGGGAAAATTTGGCGAAGCGAGGTAGAGATTCAGGGAATTTTCAACATTTTCCGGAAAGTCTTTTCTCCTCTATAAAGATTAGCTAATTCGTATTTCACTTCTAAAACCTTCATTTTATTTCAGTTAAATCTGTATCATGTTCTTTGTTTCATTTCTGATATTAAAGCAAAACTCCTTAGGCCTAAGTATATGGGTCGTTATTTGTTACGTTACGTTTCTAGTTTTAGTCATATTACGACATTCCTACAGCTTACTCTTTACCAATCCAAGTTACAGCAGGGCAATTTTTGAGTGACCAAAGCGATGTGGTTATTGCGATTTGAGTGAAATTTTGAAAAATTTTTTTTTGTTCTGTACTCCATCTTCTGTCGACTGTAAAAAACATCACGGATAAAAATGTCAGTACTGTTGGTCTGGAAAGCTTAGGAACATCAGGGAATTTCATCATGAGGTTTTGAACGCCACCATGTAGCCTGTAATTAGGATAAGAAGATAGGATTTATCATAGTTAATGTTGTGGAGACAAAATTTGTAGCCAGGATTTATCATAGTTAATGTTGTGGAGACAAAATTTGTAGCCTACTTCGTGATTTTTCTGGAGGCTGCGAAAGCCTGCCATACTTGGAAAGAGTTTATGCCCAGTGGTGCCCACTTGGGGGGGGGGCCCCCCCCCATGACGTCATCTTTTCCCACATAAAAAGTACAGTAGCATTTACATCAGCTGTGGTTTTGACTGTCAAAAGTAGTCATTAGTGATTTTGGTGTTGCGATGTGGTGAATTAGGCTATTGGTCAGTAATGGAAAAGGGGCCCTGGCAAAGTCCCTACTAGTCAGTGCCAGTTGGGGTACTGTGATAGACTACGGTACCAGGCTCCTTTAGGATATAAAACCCGGCGGATGGTTGAGCGAACGGCAAAAACCGCAGACCACAAATTTCACTGAAATGTGTTTACAGAGGTGTGAA
Source organism: Lithobius niger (assembly GCA_023313725.1). Taxonomy (NCBI): domain Eukaryota; kingdom Metazoa; phylum Arthropoda; class Chilopoda; order Lithobiomorpha; family Lithobiidae; genus Lithobius; species Lithobius niger. The sequence goes on from JAHWFP010175483.1 coordinate 43,935, forward strand.
TTCCACCCGCAGTGAATATTTGGCGAAGGGAGGTAGATTCAATATTTGACTGAATTTGGATTTTGTTTGTCTGTATGTGTTTTTTTCTGTTAGGGATAGGCTACAATGTTCACAATTTTTTTCTGATTTGGTTGAAATTTCGTGACAAGGGCGTTTTGGAACAATAAATTCACGAATGCGAAGATGAAGTTCCTACCTTACATATTTCTGAAGATATTCGTGTTCACAGACGGCTCAATGTTTTCCGTTGAATGTCTAAGCACATTTTTAGCAGATGTGGTAAGGGACTCCGAAGTATGAGGCCAACAAAAGTGCAAATTTGACAAGTTTTGAAACAACGCAGTCGCGTAATTTATCATTTTTATATGTATGGCCAACCGAATTTCGTCCATCATGGCTGAGCTTTTATAAATAAAGACAGTGTAGGAATCGTTCACAATGTGGAAAAAACCTTAACAAATAGCCTAGCCGGACTCTAAGTAAGCTGTTAGAGCACTGTACAGCATTTGGGCATAAATCTAAGCAAGATACTGTACTCTATAGTGTACACAGTTGGGGGAAAGCTTTAGTATGTGGTGAATGTAGCCAAAGTACGAAGTCAAATTTGGTCATGCACAAGCTTATACACAGTGTGAAGGAACCATAAATGTAACGATTGTGATAGTGCCTTCAGATACAATGCATCCGTTTGTTCATTGATTTGGAGAAAACATTTAAATGTAGAGAACGCGGCAAGGCATTTAGTTCTGCAAACAAGAATTACCAGTGCATATCATTGCACATGGAGGAGATAACCCTTTCGAGTGTGGCAGGTACAGAAGAACGTTTCCATACATGTAGTATTATACCACACTACAGCCACAGTAGACAGCTGCCACGTAAAAGTGAGATAAGTGGCTAGGTAAGGAATAAATTGAATTTAACGAGATACTTTTGTTCCCCAGAATGGTTATAAACCTTTCGAAGGTGAAGAATTTGGGAAAACCGGGAAAAGCGATAGTACGAAGACAGGGAAAGTAAAAAGTGTGAAAAACATTTGCGTTCAACTACAAGTCGACTTTTAACAAATCACACAAGTGACATGCACAGTGAAAGCCAGTCAGGTGAATGTGAAAGTGAATGAACTTGGAACACTGGGCAAAAATCACATAAATTGGGTAGTGTGACATTTCTCGCTCGGCCGAATAATTGCGATCTTCAAATCTCAATTGTATGCGTAGTATGCCTATAGAACGTACACAGCCCCGTGGGGTTTGTTGGTGGCTTTTCACCTACGATATACAGTATTTCGCTTTGTAGAGTGGTGAGTAAGCTATTGCTTTTCCAACTAACCAGTAATCGTCACGTCATGTACGTTCTTCGTGCATGTTCTTCTTTGCCAATCTCCGGTTGGAGAATTGTTTAATACGTGACTTCCATTCAGCGAGTGGCCTGGTTTGGAAGTTACTTTTTCTCTCGAAAAGGAATGTGTTTGACTTTGTTCTCCTGCCCCCTGTATTTTGTGCGCTGTCTCTTCTTGATTGATTAACTGTTGGCTCTATAATTGCGACTTTCAAGCTGTAGGCCTACTGTAAGATGAAGCTAGAATTTTGGATGTGTTTTCGGCATTAAATACGGTTAATGCCTTGCGGGCACAAGGTATGACGGAGAACCTGAATAGCCGTGTTCAATAGTCAAGTGTTGAAAGGGTATAAAACTATGATCCTTAGCCGTCTAATAGGCCTACCCTTTCTATACTTGGTTAAAAGTCAGGAACCAGTTCGGACTTGGGTCTGACCTTTCTATACTTGACCCCTACCCCGAGTCTCTAGTCCCACTATCAAGCAGGACTGGGTGAAGGTTTACAAGTACCGTATAGAAAGGAACGTGGTTTAAAGAACGAAGTTTCGTATAACATTCTGGGCAAACTGATGGAAGAAGGTTCTAACGTCAATTTTACACGCGAAATTACAGAGTAATTTACAGCTGCTGCTTCTCCTTGGTGAGTGATATTGTATTTAATGTCGTTAGTTTCACACGGTAGTGTAAAAAGTCATCAGAGCTTGGGGCGGATTTGTGGTATCAAATCCGTGACATGTCTTGCGGACACAAACCCGACCAAGAATCTGAACACGGTATTTGGAGTCAACTGTAGAAAGGATATACGGTTGAAGCTAGAGCTCTGGGACAGGTTCTCAGTATTAAATCCGTGACATACCTTGTAGGCATAAGACCCGACCTAGAACCCAAACACCAGTGTTCAGCCATGTTTGCGCTAGTCTCTCGTCTCCTAACTTTGATTGTTCCCACCTACTTTGGGGAAGCAGCTGTAGTGCAAACGACGTCTTGCCTTGCCTAGGTGGCGGGACAATCTTAAATTTTGTGAGATCTCCTTTACCTGTCGTAGATACTTAGCATGGTGAGGTGTGCCCTCAGGGCTAAGAGAGCGGAGCGAAAGGCAAGTGCGAACGAACAGCTTTAACTATTGCCATACAGAATTCTGGGTGAGACCGTGCATGTTTGTGTGTAGGGGGTGGTGGAGGAGGGCATGGGGGGGGGGGGGAAGAGTTGAAATAAATGGTTTATGATAGGGAGTCAAGTAGTGCGAACGGACGCCTCTGTTTTCAAGTCAGTGGATCGTCACCCAGCAGTGACAGAATCAGGAATGAATTGTTTGGGGACAGAGGGCACACCTGGAAGGAGAGTGGGCCAAGGACTTTTTTTTTCAAAGCAGCCGTATTAGCCATCTGTTTAATTCAACTGGAACATAACGTAAGCTTCAATGCAGTGCTACATTTTTGGGGGTCATGGCCCACTCCTAGCGCCGTCACTGTCACCCAGGTAAGAGGGAAGGGACTGCGAACAAGGCTTTCGAAAGGGGATAACTTCAAACCCGCTCAACTAGCTAAGTAGGCGTACATATTTCACCCGTATTTCAGCTGCAAAATAACTTGTGCTTGCTCAGAACCTTTCTGTAACCTGTGATGAGCTTAGGGGTATAAAATTAAATGCAAAATTGGTGGATATTTTTGGTAGGCTATGTTGCGTAGGTGACTGGTTTCAATAGTTTTTCACGTAAGAATAAGCCCAGATATTGTAGGGCCTAAGTCATGCCGGTATTTACAACCGCTGTACTGCCTTTCTATTTGCATGGCATTTTTGTGGTGCAACACACTGAATAAAGTAATTTTAGCATGCTGGAATGTTTGACTTAAAAGGGTTGATGAGCCTACAGAACTTTGTTGACCTCACAAAGTTCTAGGTGCACGTTGGAATTTGGGATCTTTTTTCCCCGTGTTTGGCTGCAATTGCAAAAGGATTATTGAAGACCTCCATTGACTGAAGCTTATGTGCAGTCTCATCGATGAACTTACAGAAACTTCTAAGCGAAAAGAAACACTTCTAAGCAGTATGAAAGCTGTTTCACACACCATTAAAAAATATAATAACCTCTTCCACGCCATGACGTACCTGGTGATATGTATGTCTGTGAACCCTGCCAATTGCATTTGATTTTCTATTTTATCACTGCCGCGTGTAAATGCCACTAAACTTTACGTCGAGCATGAATATTTATGTAGTGTTGAGAAGTCTTGCAGCTTCCGTCAGTGGCACAGAGCCATTAAAAAATCTGAGCCAACTGTGAAGAGCTAGTCAGATCCCCTGGAGACGGCCGTCATAACAAGTTGCAAATGAATTCTCAAGAGAGGGGTTGAATAGGCGCACGTGTCAGCCACGGGTTATTATTTATGACAGGTGACAAGCAATTGCGTGTCATTGAAAAAAAAATAAAGAAAAAATCGTACATAAATAAACTGAGATGGTAGTACGAATTTTACTAATAATTTTTTTAGGCATAGGCATATAGCTAGTGAATACTGTCCCATGCGTACGTAAGTCTGTCACCACTTCAAGTGGCCATCATCTGACCACTTGCTTGGATCACTTCACTTCACTCAGGTTCCGTGCGAGCCCTCTCGAAACTCAGTTTTCATGTGAGGTGGTACTGGCATGAAGGTGTTAGCATTGAACCAGGTGATACTGTGCTTTTATGTGTCACGTATAACACGGAGTTGGACTGGGACACCTGCTTTGTGACAGGGTTCCCACCAACCTGTAAAACTCAGGGAATTTAAACTACGTTGAAACTCGGGGAGTTCCCTGATTTTTTTACAAAAAAATGTGGAAAACTCAGGGAAAAAATTAGGATTTTAAGTAATGTATTTCTCATCTAAAAGCTTCAGCCTTTTTAACACAAAACTGGTAAAATGTGTGAAAACATTCCTTCCTAAAATTACGGTAAATACTCTGGAAAATGACTTCATTTACTCTGGAAAACCTGAAAACTCAGGGAAATTGATTTCAGTATTTTGGTGGGAACCTTGTGTGACCAGGGACGTAAAGGTTTGGGTTAGGTGTGACCCAGTGACCCGATCTGACCGTCGTCGCCTAAGAGACACGATAGCTAAAAGATGCAGCATGTACAATTCCAAAGAGCAACGTTTTGGGAACAAGACCATTCCCGTTATTAAAAGCAAGAATTTGAAATTTCCGTTAATTTTTACCATGTTTTGCCACTCTATGCATTTGAAGCATTGTAATTCGATGTTGGTTCTGACTTTGCCACCACCTCGTCGCAACAATCAGAAATTAGACTTCCGATTATGGTGTATGAGCGATAAAAAACAATATTAGAAATCTACCATTACTAGTCAACGGAAAGAATCGCATCCATTCTTCACAACAATGCAAGAACTTAGAATAAGGAGATCTTATTTTAATTTGATTTAGTTAATTGATTTGACCAGTGAAATTTTTTTTGAACCTTTTTTCAGTCTTGCTCTCTTATCTATCTTCTATATATGTAATACGCTTAGGATGGGCAAGCAAATTCATCATTATTATGCACTATGTACAATGAAAGAGGGCGAGCGACCGACAATGTCAAACAAACAGATGTGGCCTATAACAATCGACATATAGCATTAATAAAGCAATCTCTTAAGAGCCGACTTGGAAGAGTTTCTAAGTTGGTTGAGTAACAATCACTGCATGCACAACCATTGTTGGGTTTCTTGGGCTTGGTATCAGAACAGAGAAACGTCCTCCATTGAAAATAGCATTTACTTCCATAACACAAATCAGCATGGGTTCAAAGAGGGAGCAGAGATGGGGATATTCAGACCACAAATAGGGGAAACCGGGGCCCACTACAGTGTTACGCTCAGGTATGCGGGAACCAGCTGGGGGTACAGCTAGTTGTTATTAAAAACGTTATTAAAAACAAAACACACTGTAAGTGTAATGTGCCACTGGGTAGCGTTATTGAGCTTAAAATGTACCCGTTTGCCAGTAAAACAGTTGGATTTCGTTTTGAAACTTGTTTTGTATGAACCAAGCTTCTGTAGGATACTAGCTAGCGAGGTAGGCGCAAAACAAATTCTTGTCACCGATTCTCCTATGCCCTATCTTATTTACTCGACGCATGCGCATGGATGCGGTGGACTGGATGTTTCAAGTGTGTGCGATAAGATAAGAGTCTGGGCAGTAAAAAATAGTCAAGACTTACAGTGCTAATTATTAAAGGTGCAACTGAGATCCGTTCTTCAAATGCTCTAATCCCGGTGCGAGGACCCAAATGCTAGAGTCCCGGTAGTCTCGGCGACGTTCCGACTTGATTACGAATGAGTTATGGGATCGTGGTTCCGCACGTCCTCCTGGACGTTATCCTCACTCAGCGAATGTGGACGAAGGTTGTGCTAAATGGTAGGCGGAATAGTATTCATGTTTCATTATAAATATTTCTTTTGCGTTTGACCTGAAATATTTCTTACTGAACCACTTGTGTGAATCTAGGACGAGCAACATTGATTTAAATTGTGCCCCATTTAACATTTATTTTAGTGGTCAATGTAGGTTTGGATAAATAAATATTTAATTCCGAGTACATTCTTGTATTAGTATCAGCAGCTGTTGTCCCAATACCTATAGGTGTGCCCAGGGTCACGTTAATTCTGGGATTTTGTTAAATACTGACCCCTGTGTGGAACCCGGAATTACAGTAACTCCGGTTTCTTTATTTGCTTTAAAACTGTATTTGAAATAATCCGGAATTGTGGTAGCACGATGTTACCCTAAGTCTTGTACAATTTCACAATAATATGGTTGCAGTTTTTGATGTTATATGTATAGCTGCCGCGAGCTAGGCAGGGATGTTATTTATGGTAATTCCGGTTTCCTTGCAAGCGTCTGCATTTCAGAAAAATCAAGAGTTATGGTAACTCCGTGTTACCACAATTCCGGATTCGGATTATTTCAGACACTTTTTTAAAGCAAATTATGAATCCAGAGTTAATGTAATTCCGGGTCCCACACATGGAACAGCATTTAAGAAAATCTCAGAATTAATGTTACTCCATGTCGATACAATTCCGGCGCCCCATGAGCGCCGCTGCCAATGGCCAAAAATCAAACACCAATAATTCTGCCATTGTTTTTGAATTACCCTTCCTTCCGTCACACAAAACAATCGTACAACCTTTTTTTTTTGGGGGGGGGGGCGGGGTCCCCAACCACTGTAGTGCACTGCACAATGTAGCCTTGGCGTGTACATTTTCAATACATGCCATTACACATACCGTACAAAACCAAGTTTCACAGATTACATGGGACCTATAACGTCAGGCACGTAGAATTAAATGAAGGCATCGCTCCTGCTAGTTAACTTTGTGCTGAAAATTCTCTCTTCTAAACCATGCGCAATGGCTGTTTGCCATGACGTCACCATGAGTTATCCATTGACGAACGAGAACAACGACTGTTTGGCCGTCTGATTGCACTAGCCCAGTCACGTGATATGCACGTCACAGCAAACAGCCATGGCGCGTGGTATAGGTCGAGTTGCCATCAAGTTACATAATTGTACCAAATCATACGATGGCTTGATTTCCTTTTTAAGAACTATGTGCTGGATGCAATTGATCTCTCTTATTTGTTATGGAGGTATTCAGTGGTTGCAAAATATAACCGAAATGTTTCGTGGGAATTGCTCTGTAATTGAAAATGCAGATAAAATTGTTGAATACACCGAAAGAGTAATTTTACAAACAATAAATCCCAAAGGAAATGGTTAGCAAGGCACTGAAGACATCAGCCAGACTGGCCGTGGGACAAGGCAGGATAAACAGTCTGAGAAAGAAAGGCAAGAGAACAGCCCGGACTGAGATTTGAACCCAGGACAACTCGCCTATACTGCCCACACTAACTAATACAGATAAAAATATCAATTAGCTCTCACCCACAAAGATCTGGAGACAGTGTTTCGCCCTTGTTTGGGCTCGTCAGTAAAGAATACCTTGTGGATGAGAGCTGGGTTATGCTTGCTATAGGGTAAATGACAAAGAGGAAACGAATACAGTTTCAGCACTAGCAAAATGGTAGAAACTTCTCTCTAGAGATCTTTATGGGTGTGAGCTAATTGATATGAAATGGTCTATTATCGACAAAAATAGGCCTAAGCCCGGAGTTTGTAACATTCGGTAGAATCAATCATGCAGACGTTTCTGTTATTTTGCTTGATGAAACCGTATTCGAATTGTTTCGCTCTTGACAGATGCAAAACTATTTCCGTTGCCTTTTGGACTAGCGGTGGCACGTTAATCGATAATTTGATAATATCGCGATAAAAATTTTCGTCGATTATCGTATCGCGCTTTTGTTGATTTATCAAATTATCGTGAAAGCCCCGATGCTTAAATTGTCGTATCTCGGAAGCCGTTATAGCTAGAAACAAGCTGTTTGCAGTATTGCGTGCGGAATACAAGGACTCTCCATCCAAGTGGACAATAATACTCTTGCTAGCCACTTTAGCTGATTGGAGAGTTGGAAACAATATTTTAGCATTATAGTAGCACAACTGCTAAATTGTTCCTACACGGTGACGAAGCAATGGACAATGGCACATGCTTTTTCGTGGTGAGTGCCACACAATTCACATTCGTGAACTTCAGCCAAGTTTTTTTTTAAATAAAACAAAATTAGTTATTCCAGCCTCAAAATGCTTGATATTATCAATGATCGCGATAATTCTAAAAATGTTATCGGGATAAAAAAAATTTGTGTTTCGTGACATCCCTATTTTGGATTTCAACGTCAGATACCTGCGGGAATTGAACCCTAAATCTTCGAGACCCAAGGCTGAAGCCCTACTGCTAAGCCATACTGACACGTGTATGACATCTGTATTTATTCACCACTAATCGAGCCCATTTGGCTGTTCGTCCTGTCTTTACCATCTGAAAGCAATTTTTCGTTAACTGAAGGTGCAGTTTACCATGCCAATTCTAGTAATTTGGTGACCCGAAACCGACAGGCAATGGGGAAAAAACCATTTCTTAAATTTGTTTATCGTTCTATGCCGTGACGTGAATTCGAATTTATTTCATTTGCGATTACTGAATATAGCCTACGTCTACGATCAGTGTACAAGCGTCGTCGACTTCTATCCCAATAACGTCGTGATTAGTTTCGTTCAGTTTCGCAGCCATCAGAGCGAACGTGTCCTTAGCTGAACAACAACAACAACAACCCTTTGACTTTAATAGGAAGTGGATTGTATTGAATTAAGCCGGGTGCTTGTCAACTGGCTGTAATTGTGTTGTTCGATTTTATCGCCAAGAGACCTTTGCTTGTTTGGCTTTGACGTGCGCTTGCTTTGTTGGAATTTCGTCGCGTAAACGCAACAGACTGAAGGCGAAATAACAGGGACGTATATACTGGCAATAAATAGAAACGTGATGTTGGAAATTTGTAAACAAATAAACGTGTAAACGTACACACAGACTTATTTATGGTAACATAATGGGGCGAGGGATAATCGTCTAACTGGAAAATCGCATAATTGGAAGAACGTATAACGGAAAACAGTATAACAGAATATCATCTAACAGGAAATTCGTATAATGGCAAAGCGTCTAACTGGAAATTCGTATAAAGGAAAATCGTGTAGTATCCCTGCCTCGCTCGCGCTGCCACGCTCGCTGCGGCTATACATATAACATCAGAAACCGCTGTTAGACGTTAATCCAGTAGACGTTTATCCATTATACGATATTCCGTTTAGATGCTTTTCCAGATTTTTTATTTAGGCAGATTTTAGACAATTATCCCATTAGACGATTTTCCAGTTAGACGTCCGTCCGACGCCCCAACATAATCGCGTCACCCAAATATCGTACATACAGACTTCATCTACGAAAATTGTTTTTGATCCCTTCTTGTGCTTTAACTTACGGATGTTTTTTTCCTGCTCCATTAGCAACCCCTTGGGAAGCTTAGTGCCGAAGAAGATACTAATTTCACACCTGCGTAATTTGCCTCAAGGTGCAGCTTACTGCTGGTTAATACAGATTTCACAGGTAATAGAGCAGCGACAAGTGACGTCGTATTGGCTACGCGATAGCATCTGGATGGCATAGCTACAAGGTGCACTAGATTAAAATGTAAAGCCATGTTCGCATTACACACTCCGATCTCTCCGATCCGACGTCTCTCTCGTGTCTCTCCTACTTTTTGTAGTGCGAACACACATCGGAGATCGGAGTCCGACGTCGGAAAGATCGGAGCCAGGCTCCCATTTTTCTTGACACAACTGGGCGGAGTAGATCGGAGCTGAGCCCTGCAGGCATAGGAATGGTAGTGCGAACGACGCTCTCTCCTCCGTCTCACCTAAATCTACTGTAGCGCTGGGGGAAGAAGGCGGGAAAAATGAGCAAACGGAGGGGAAAAGGTAGCTTCAAGCTGCTTTGGCCTTCTGGTCCTTTTCTGGCCACTTAACAGAACTTTGGAGAAAAAACCGCTACAACTTATTTCAAGAAACCTGTAAAACAATCGTTAACAGTGTTTTACCTACTGTACAAAGTAGCAATTGTTATGTATTCGCAATTCGTTCCTAACACCTTCAAATCAATAGCAATTTGTTTGTTAGTGGTGTGGAATCTATAAAACAGATGTCCTGACTGGTGAAATGAAACCACAATTTTGATTTAAACCCAGCATATTACGATCCAATCTGAAATGCGTAATTTAATCTGCTTCATTCATCTGTGCGACAACTTCATCCCACTACGTTGTGTTGTGTGGTTTTATCCACAACCTGGGTCTTTTCCTATACGATTTTTAAATGCCTCAAATTAGGACTTATTTTAAATATAGTAGTTGGTAAGTAAGCTCATCACTTTAGTTTGAAACAAACCTTCTCTAAACAAACGTGTCTCAAACACACACACACAAAAAAAAACGTTCTAGCTAAGAATCCAATACCTTCAATAATCTCCTCCTACCTCAAGAAAACTAAAAGAATCCTTACACCGATATAATCCCCCCACCCCGAGATAAATAACTGCCAATCCCTGCTAATGTTGCTGACTACCCGCTAAATAAAAAAATTAAAAAACGTGTTTCTTGTGATTTTGTTCATTACTATTCTATATTTCTAACACTGTTTCAACTTAAGTGGCGTTGATTATTAACGAGCTATAGTAACAAACAGCGGGTGTTTGAATTGTAACCTTCGTTTGAATACATCCATCATCGTTTGCAAATTTGCAACTTACGACAGCAAAATACGTTGTTGCATAGGAGTAACGCTTCTGTGAAAACATCTCCATTGGTTAATATACAAAATAAAAGGTTAAACCATCAAAATAGCAGCTAGCGAGTCTCTCATACATATTGCTCCCTTTTTTTTGGCAGCCACAGCAAAGAAATGCGGGCAGATGCAGAAAGGGGAGAAGGAGATAATCTGGGGAAAGAATGTGTCGTTTTTGAATGCGAACAGGCCAGTCCGATTGAGGGACGTCGGAGCAACTCTCTCTTGGGGGTCGTCGGACTGATCGGAGAGTGTAGTGCGAACATGGCTTAAGGGAAAACAACGGCAATTTTAGTCAAGACAGTGTTTTGAGAGCGGATTTCTTCGGCTTAAAAAAACGTTGTTTTCTCCAACAACAAAAATCGCGCGTTATGGGCTTAAAATATCCAGTCTAATAGCATTGGCATCAGTAAGACGACCTTCTTTTTACCCTCCAGTGCCCCTTGCAGCTAACCCAGTTACCGGCTCCACCATCGAGTTATATACAATAATACTACGTTATGTCACTGCTCTCATCCCCCCCCCTCCCGCTCAAATGGTATCGGCCGCAAACCTGACTGCATCTAAACAAAAATATGCAAACGTGACGACACAAATTTTGTGCAAACAACAGACCTTGAATTCCAATTCATTTGCGAAGGCTAACTTTCCATTTACCCCAAATTTT
>JAHWFP010175484.1:0-28317 GCA_023313725.1 Lithobius niger
TTCAGTTGATTTGGAGAAGAGGATGCTGACTACTTTGTTCTGATTGCTTGCCTTGCTCAGGGTTCCCTGGTGCCTCTCACAGAGCTTGCCCTATCTTAGATCTGTCCAGTATGTTGTACAAGGGGATAGAGCCGTAGCCAAGAATTAACCTTACCCACAGCACAGCCACGACCTGGGATCCCAACATAATAATAATGTGGAGGGGGGAAATTCTTAAACAAAAAAAATCTCTTTATTTTCTGGTAAAAAGAACCTAGAAATAAATCGATTAGAATTCACCAGTTCTGCAGTAGCTATCCATTCCCACTTTACTGGTCAGTTCCCAGAAAAGGTCGTTGAAGATCGGGTGTTTTTACTGGATATTTTAATTGTTTTAATGGGGTAGGCCTAAGGGATGCTGCTAACACCACAGACACAATTTCTAAGATAGGCATCCCACCACTGCGACCAACGCAAAGGGGTTGCTTTCTTATTCCTAAGCTGGCGCTACATTCCTAAGGTGCTGCTGCTACTTAACTTTCCAAAAATGATGCCACCACTACGTCTAATAAGAAAATACTTCTCTTGCATCTTGAGGCAATTTAAAGGCAGAACCAAAGACGATCGCAAAGTAGATAGGTAGGGAGATAGGTTCCAGATCAGATTAGATTATTTGGAAGCGATATAACGGATTTCTGCCCCAGTCGTCACATAGAAAAATACGTAGGCTTCTCCAAACAATAAATACTTCAACAAACAGTCACAACAGTATTAGTTCGTGAGGTCTCAATTACTGCTTCTCATTAGAAATTGCCAAGATGTAAATGATAACTTTAACGATATAACAGTATGCCTATCACACTAGAATTTTACCCACCGCACGTGCTATGTGTGGCGGTGGTCTGGCTATGGCCCTTCTTGTGCAGATATACCCGTTCTTTTTTGATTTCCCCGTCACACAAGTTTCATCTCTGTTGCATTGTCGTTTTTAAGTCTGATGCATTCGTCAAAAGCCATGAAGAAGTAGTGGTAGATATTCGTGATTTGGACAGGACGGTTGATGATGTGACCAATGTCATTGAGTCTAGGTGGACAAAACCTTAGGTTGTGTCTTAACAATTAATAATTAGCCGTCTAGCTTGTCAGGACGTTTTCTCTAATCCACTTAAAATTTTGCTTTGTTGTGGCTCTTAACCTCGTTAGTGTTATCAGTGTTTTTTCCTCCTTACTCTTTTATTAATTGTTCGTAACTGCCCTGTAATTTTTTATTAAGGTTTGGGTTACGCCATGATGATGGTTTCGGTGCTGACTGCAATTTTCTACAATATGGTTTTTGCTTGGACGCTTTGTTATTTTTTCAACTCTATCAAGTGGAATCTTCCTTGGCACGGATGTAACAATACATACAACGATGAAAGTAAGTCCTATGAATGGGGAATTAAAGACTTCTTTTTTGGGTAGTTAAGAAATAAAGACTTTTACCATGGACTTGTACTACTGGGTGTCCCATAAATATGCTGACAAACGTTGTGGTTATAGTGTGAACGGAAACGAGTTGAGTATGCACCATTGCGCAGCAACACGTATCAAGTTATGTTCTGACGTCTTTGATTTTTATGAGGAAACTGTTTCATTAGCGAACCTCTACACCCTGTATCTCGGTAACGGTTTATTTTCGGGTATGGGTTTTTTTTAGCAATAGTTGCTTGTTTTCATGAACTCTATAACCGCCCAACACTTGTCAGTATATTTATGGGGCACCCTGTATACTTTTACACTATGTGTAATGGACAGGCAACTCAACGTTTCTGCCTGATATGCGAATTGTGTTCCAGAGCTATCAGAATGCTTGCGTAGAGGTGGAGTTAGATTTGTGCATGATGCAGTGACTAGGGAGGACTAGTGAAACGGATGGCTTACCTATTTTTCTCGTCTTGCATCACACAGGTGTTATTAAATAGAGCATTAACTTCAATCGGGTTACACGGTTATTGACTACATATGAGAACTTTAGTCTTTATATTTGTTTACCATTACTTATAACGGTTCGCTTGAAAGTGATTGACAGCCATCACTGTTCATCTTGTTGACAACGAAGTAACAATGTAAACGTGTACAACATATTGTTCCCGTCTGACGCCTCAACGCGACACTTGTGCTGCGTCTCACGAGGAATCCCCCAATCGCTCTCAGCCTTCAAGAACCGAGAGTCTTCTTCCTCCTTTTACTTGGCTTGGAGTATGAAGTGTTTCCATGGTTAGTCAAAAAGTCGTACCCGACGTGTGCTCAAAAATCTTCGTCAATTTCCTTTCTGGCTGTTGTCGCTGATGACTCCCATAATCCATCAGGCATGTTGAAGGTCCCTTCTGCTCTTGGGAATTGAAGAGGTTCATGATGGCTGATGCAACAACATCAAGTGCGGAGCTATACTATCGTGAGTTTTGTTGGATTGGATGGGTTGTTTTGGTTGGTACTGATGGTGTCGTAGCTATTCTTGTAGGTTGCTTAGCGGTCTTAATCGTGTTCTTGTTGCAGGTTGTTTCGACCACTACATAGCTAAGTTATGCCATGACAATGGAACATGCTATTTCAACCAAACATGCATATCTACCGAAAAAATGTGCACCATGCTGAGTAAATTGGAGTGTCAGTATGCTAATGCGCATGCACGCAATAATACGCACTGTTACTTCACGAAAGAGGACAACTCGACGGATTTAGCTGTCACACATATGTTTAATTATACACTTTCGGCAGAGCAATATCTCACGTAAGTTGACGACATTTGTAGTTGGGTGGCTGCAGACCCTTTTGAAGTTGAATTGTACATTTGTGGTGACAAATTTGAAAACCTGAAAACTTACGAAGCGCGGCATAAAGAGGGAGTTTTCAAGATAATTTGACACTGTGTTTCACCACTCGTTCCGAGTCGCGACCCCATGCGGCCAGTTGTCAAACGAGTAACTGTTCTTACTTTTGTGGTAAACTTGCATTAAATAATATGCCGCATGGGTTTCTACCTAATAAATATGAGGGAAAAATATCCAGCAGTGCTGCGAGTAGTCCAAGCATGTTTCAGTTCGCAAGTAATAGCATTTAAACAACCTTGAACTGCGAAGTGTTTTTTTCTCAATCCAAGGTCGACTGCTGCTAGAAATTGTGTGTCTTGCTTCCTGGCAAATGCCGGTTCTTGCTTGTGCCGGGGAGTTAATCTCTTAGCACTGCTTTGTTAAATTAGGATTTTGGCAATGTTTAATCAAATAACCGGAAGTCAAAAAGTAAAATCCACGGCAAGGCCTTGTGGCAATTAAATCAAATGGCCAGGAGTCAAAAAGTAAAATTCGTAGCAATTCTCTCGGATGGCCTTGTGGCAAACTGCGAAATATGAAGCAAGAGTTACAACATGAACACGGACGTCCTATGGACGTATATAAATTGTAAGCTCCTGCACAATAAGCTCCTGCAACATGCTGAATAGCAATGTTATTTTTTGTGTTGGACTTTGGACCCACTCCAGTATCCGACCGGAAGCGCATATTTGGTTGCCATTTTTTTGTAACATATTTGCTTCTTTGAAATTGTCCATCTTGGTTTTCACATTTGGCCAGCTGTGCAAAGCTCGGTCTCCAGCTAGTGCTTAATTAGTACTGTAATAACTAAAGTGATAGGGAGGGGAGTTGGGTTGGCCATGTAATTGAAACCAGCTCCAGCTCGCTACTACTTTATGAAGTAACCAAACCTAAAGTGAAACCGAACTTTATAACTTTTTGGCATGCAATTGTTTTCTCGTTTGCGATGGAGACTGAAGCAGAATGCTATTGAATTGAAGTGAACACCCATCGTAGCTTCCAGGGACTACAGTTCCATATATGTCTGTTGGAAGTTATGGGTAAATGTTTAGGAATGGGCAGAGGTTGTGGTTGCTTGTCAAGCATTAAAAACAACAATGGAGCCTGCTTATGTTGTAATAAAATTATTTAAAACTCCATGCCAGAAAACATTCGAGTAAGGGAACACATTCCTTCTTTTCACAAAGTAGGTATAGGCCTATTTCAGGGTTTTCCCATCAGGGCTAATCCAATATCAGGAGCAGATGAAGATGGAGCACAGAGTTGAACAAGCCTATGGCAGGCCTCGCCTCCACCAGGCTAGTTGGACTGCTTGCTCAATCTTCATCCGTTCCTGCCAATATGAATACAAAGGGACGCCAGCTGTCCTCACTTCCAACTTGCTTCGCAGCAAGCTGGTTAGGCTTTCTTATAGAGTTTCTGTGCTGTCTTAGACCCAAATGTTTTCCCGTTTTGATAAATTGTTAGTTGATATTGCCTGCTTTGACTTGGTTGACCATTTCTATGGATTTTTAAATGTTTTATAAGTTACATGTTCTCATTAGTAGTGATTGTTGATTTTATGCTTGATTTTAAAGTACAAGTTTAGAAACGTCCCCTTTTGTGTAATTCTTTCCGCACTATTTTGGCTTTACCGCTTCACTACGTAAAGGGAAAAACAACAAATCATACTCTGTAAGCTGTGAGGTTTCGTACTGGTCCTAAATAAATGCAATTCTAATCCATCACCATGTGGAGAAATATTTAAACCAACATCCTTTTGGAGAGTAAGTCCCCCCCTTTAACACTCTCTATAGGTGTTTGTTTCTAATTATTTTTGTAATTTTCATCTTTGTTACAGAGGAAAGATACTGAAAATGAGTTCAGGACCGTTGGTATTTGGCATGCTTGACAAAATGCTCATATTTTGGCTATGCTTCAGTTGGGCTGTTTGCTTCTTCAAAATGGTTCTTCGGTTGAAGCTGCACCATACATATGTAAATCAAAATAATTACTAGTAGGTTCTGTTAACAGTAGACTTGACCGGCCTTCACCCTGACCTCTCAAGTGCTTCCTACAAAAAGTTGTAGTTGTACTAAATTTTAGTAGGACCTTACATTTAGAACATATAAATCTGAAGATTATTTGCAACCTATTCGTTTTAAATCTGACCATCGAATTAAGTTACAAGCCAATAGTTTTTGAGTACCTTTTTTAGCAGCCATCTTGGATTTTCACAAATTTGGAAATGGTGTTTCATTAATTAAATTTCTTTGTGGTTGTGATTGTCAGGTGCATGCGAGTCAAGTTTTTTATTTTATTTCCTATCGTTTAGTAGAAAGTAATTTTCTATATGCAGACGAGAATTTACATTACCTGCAATTTATAGCATTACTTGCTATGCAATCTCCCCCTAGAGAAGAAGTAGTTGGCTTCCCTGCCAGCTCGGTAGCTTATGTATGCATGCACGACGCACTCGTCGTATAGATACGCTGGTGCCGGACCTGGTTTCATCTTTCTTCCATAGGCCGCCATGCTGCATGGTTGACCTCACCTGCTCTCTGGACCTTTCACATTCGGCATGACACCCTTGCATTCCTACTGCCCTTCGGTCATCGTTCTGGGTTGGTCACATACGAGGCTTACGCCTGCTTGCAACCTCTACCAGTTTGTCTTGACCACTTCACTGGACATCTTGGACTCTCCAAACAGTCGTGGCATCTACCGACTCGTCTTCTCATTCGCTGGTTCATTCGCTAGTGCTGCCATCATCACCAGCCGTTCGTCGTCCCTTGCCTTTGGTCGTTTCTTTGCAGTGGTTGCATTTGACGCTTGCGCCTGCTTGCGACCTACACTGCTTCATCTACTTGGCCACCTCAACACGACCATTGTTGGACCCATCATTAGTGATTCATTGCCCGACGGTTGCCTGTCATTCGTCTTTTTCTACAACACCTTACAGTTCCTTTGGGCCTGCCATTTGCACGAACGTTGCTTTGGTCTCCAGTTTGGCTGCCGCCTCAGCAGGGTCTGCTGCTGCGTACTGTTCATCTTCAACAATTTCGGTCCCTTTGAGCCTGTCCTTCGCACAGAACGTTGCTTTGGTGTCCTGTTTAGCTGCCGCTTCGACTGGCTCTGTTGAGCAACGACTCTTCACGTTTGCCTGGGCTTAGTCTGCTGTTCCTGTTTTGCCTTCGCACCAGGTCTTCTCCCAGGAATTTACAAGCAGCGCTCTTCATTCTTCATCGTTCGCTGACTCTTCCTTCGTTCGCAGCCGTTTGGCTGCTGTCACCCTTTGGTCGCCGAGGGGACTGCGCCAGCTGCTTCCACACTATCTCTTCCCTACGAACTGACTGAACCTTAGCTTCGGGTCTTCCTTTATTTCTGTCAGGGACTGCAAGGCTGGAAACGCCCCTACACAGCTGCAACCTTTCATCACGAACGACTGACATTAAGCAGCTGTGGGGGCACTCTTCTGTCTGATGTCTTCTTGCAGCCTGCTTCATCTTGCAGTTAACACTAACGGTCCGGTCCTCACTACCAGCCTGCTGACCGCTTTGGCTACCCTTCATCCTTCACCCACCTACCAAGGCCTTCGTCCCCTGCTGTCCCTCGTTACAAACCCTGTTGGATTTCTCAACGAACGTCTTGCTGCAACTGCTGGCAGCCCTTAGCCAAGTCTCCTGCCTTTGGCTAGGCCGTAATTTCTGCACCTGCTATCGTTCACCACGACAACACTTTGCTATCATCCAGAATACAGTGTTTGGCGTCTGTTCATCATGTAAGACTTCGTTCTAGGGTAGAAGAAGCTTCGTCCAGGCTGGGCTCCAACTACACACTGCGGCGATGTAAGCTTACAGCGATGTGGTGTCATACAGAAGATCAACATGGTTTCTGCTGCCCCGTCCTTCCTATTGGGCCGTGGTTTTTACTATGTCATCATTAGATGCCTTCGTTTCCAGACCAATGCCCTTCGCTCCTGCTATTGCACTCTCTTCTGGATGGTCGCCCTTCCAGACCAACCGTCTCTGCTACCCTTCATTCTGCATTGATAACCTCCAGCAGTTTTCCAGACCTTCGACCATTGCTACTTGGCATCCTTCGCTTAGACTACAGGTCTTCTGAGAACAGCAGATCTTTTCATCAGTTGTCCTTCGCAGGGAAATAAATGAAGGCTGGACCACTACAACAGAACGACATACGAACGTGACGGCAGGCATCCTGAGCCTGCAACTATGCCATTGGTAACGTCCGCCACCGTTCGTTTGTTCCACAAACCACTGCCACCTTACAGGCCACTGTCTTCATGCATTCAACATTGTTCCTTTTCGTTCCCACCTCCTGCCTTTGGGGCAGGTTTCGTCCTAAGCAGTACGTCTTTCTTCGTCCTCTTTCTCCATGCGCCTTGATTACCGACTGTGCACACCTCATAAGGCGACTGGCAAATCGCAATGAAATGGGCGGGAGGGGAGGGGAGGCCTTCACTGGATCTTTTAGCCAGGCACCATTGTACCCAGACAAGACCTTCGCCATCAGCCCTCATCGGCAATACTTCTACTACGACGGATGGGCCATCGCTCGTTCTTTCTATCAACAGCAGATCCACTTCGTCTTCACCATGAACCATTGTGCCGTCGGTGTCTGAACCTCCGTCTTCAGCCTTCGTCCTTCATCGTGCTGAGACAGTATTACTACTTAGGTACATACTCCTTCGATTGTTGCTTCTGCCAACACCAGGTCCCCTTCGCCTTCACCTGCTCAATTGTTCCCTCAATATTGCACCTTCGTCATCAATCCTTCGTCTTTCGTCAAGTCAACACAGCTGCTACCACGAGGAATAATCCTTCTGTTGTCTCTTTTACCGTCAGCAAGTCGCGTACACTGCATCTCTTAACCCTGTGTTCGTTTTACGGCTTTGTTCCTTGGCCTATCCGACCTTCAAACCAGACTTTGCAGAAGCAGAGTCACTTCCTTCAGACAATCGCCAAGGAGGTCACCACTGAGTTTGATGAAGTTAACCAGCAGGAACCCAGATATCTCTCCGCCCAGAAGACTCGCAAACAAGCAAGGGATCTTCTTGCTGCTTGTGCAGCAAAGACAAGTGCTACCTTCGTCAGCTATATCCTAGAAGATAACTTCGGCTACGCCCATGTCCGGAAAGACAAGCGCTCCTTCGTCGGCTGAGACATCTTGCGTCGTTCACCGTCCTTCAACATGCAGCATCTCTACCGGAAAAAAAGCTGTCTTCGAGGTAGCATGCCCCTGCATCGACTTCTACAATAGCACATCATTCGTTTCCTCTCAAGGTACCTTCGCTTCTACCACCTGCCCACCAGACAATGACTCCGACCACAGGCATTCCACCGAAGAAATGTCTGCTTCGTTTAGGAGCAGCTTTGGTCCCTTTGGTAACACTTCTCGCTCAGGACTCTTTTCTTTCCTACAGCTGCAATCGTTCCAACGTTCGCCTCTTCCTTCGTTTTCCCGACAGACCGCCATTGATGCCGCCAGGCCAACGTCTTCCAGTTCGTTGTCCAACTCCGCAACGAGCCTACCAGCAGCCGTCATTCATGGCCTGCAATTCTCGCACAACGGTCTTGCTCACTTCCGTCTGACCATTGCATCTACATTACATTGTCTGCAGCCCGCATCCTCTCAAAAGAATCTGCTGTCCTTCATACAGCAAATGTTGGTCTTGCATGTACAACAGCTTGCCTTCGACAACGAATCCACAAGCAAACAGTTAAGTGACTCTTAACCAATTTCAAGATCCGGCCTTCGCTATTGCCGACATGCCCGTCTTGGCATCTTCAGCACTATTCCCTTTCCACACCTCACAGTGCTCCGTATAGCCGTTCGCCTCCTACAGCACATCATGTTCGTAATGCACCACGTCAACCCTGCGGCCTTCGTCACAACGTGGAATCAGCGACCCCGGCTACATGAGTCTCCTATGCCCTTCAGGTTTCCGTTGATACCTGCAGTACCTTTCCCTTCTTCAGGGCCTTCGCTACCTTGTACAGCTACTACAGTTAAAAAACTCTCCTTCTTCCGTCGTTCGCTTGATGTCAACTTAGGCTTTGGCGACTGCCTCCCCTTCATTCCATACCCTCGGCATAGATTCTGTTTGGCATTTCGATGATGCCGCACAGTTCCTCCCCATCTTTCCAGGACTAATGTAGTATTTCTGAAGAACCACCACGCCACTTGTCAGCTTTTTGGGCTCCGTGTCGTGCACAAGCCGAGGGGAGGTTGCCCTAGGCTTCAGTACCCACCAATAAAAACCTTCGTTCTCCTGTTCTTCCATCTGCACTGAGGAGGCGGATACACGTTTCTTTCAACCCTTCGTGTACAACAACACCCGTCTCATCCCGTGGGACCCCAATGTAGTCGTCCCACCTCAACTGGAGCCCACAGTTGTGGGACCCCAATGTAGTCGTCCCACCTCAACTGGAGCCCACAGTCGAAGTGTGTAAATTCTAACAAATTATACGCGTCTAGAATTGCCAGACCAGCTATGCTGGCTGTTTCGTAAAAAAAAAAACAGTACGATCTTGAGCTCATGGGTGGTGTTTGATGCACCGTTTGCAGTTTGGGGATGGTTTGCTGTCTTGTGTGTTTGTCGCCGAAGGCTTCTATCCCGTTTATGTATGTTGCACAAACTGGCTAACTGATTTTCAACGTTCATTTAGTAAGCTCAAGCATCGTTTAAACAAGTATTTTTCGCCGCCTACCCTGAAGGCCTGTATCACATCTGTGTATTTTTGCGCCTTTTGAATACTTCACCGATCTTCACTAATTCTTTAATTTTAATCGTCCAGCGATTTATGCATCTTTTAAACAATTATTTTTCTATTAAAGACAGTCACTTAATTATTTTTCGCTGGCTACGCCAAAGGCGTGTATCCTAGGCGTGTCGCCTGTCTGAGTATTTTTGCGCTTTTGAATATTTTACTTAAACCCGAGTTTAATTTTAATCATCCAGTGGTTTACGACAGCAGTTTATGCATTGTTAAGCAACTTAAACAGTTCCTATTATATTTCTGTGATTCTTTGTTTCATTGTGAGGTCGTGTTGTAATGCAACAATGATTATTGTGCTGCACCGCAGGTTTCATGTTGTTACTTACTGTATTGCTGGTTACACGGGACTTCGGGATCATGGCTTATAAGGTGTAGATTGTATGTGATGTGGATGCTGTTCAAAAAAATGGTGGGCAACATGTGATGTTCTCATAGTCTTTAATTGGTTGTTGAAAACCCCCACTCCCCACTTAGTGACGTCCATTGCCAACTTTCTGAACAAGAGATCCCAACTTCACCTGACGGGACACTTTTCACTCTGACATTACGACCCTCTTCCCCGTTTTATCCCACATCCTTCAACGGATAGTCACGTGAGTGGAAGTCGGGTCATCCACGTCACGTACAATTCACATAAAATTTGGCAAAATTTGCGTGACTTGATCAACACGCTGGATAGTAGATCATTTCTGAGTCTTGTAGAATTTACAGGGAATTTTGTAGATTGTTTCCGTTAGGGTTTGCGCTTGTATTTGGAAGGATTCCGAATGTATCTATCATATCTACCTTCTCTAACTTCAGAAAATAGACTACAGCCCACTCGTACGTGAAAACGGACTTAGATAGTAATGGGAACGTTAATACAACATTCTAACATGATTAAAACTTTTAGCTACGCTCCAAGTTTACATTTGGAGGTTCTCAACACGCTCTTCCTTTACGTGTGGAGGCTCTCTGTACATTCTTTAAATCACAGGAGTAGAGTTGGATTGGTTGGCATCATTTGCAATTGTCTCCCAACCATGCTGTTGTTCGATGCTGTGTCTGACTTACGTGCCTCCCCCCCCCCCCTATAGTTACATGCAATGACCGTTAACGCATCTCTGCACATGCTGTCTTGAGCAAAGTGCTGCCATATTGAAACCACCGGTTTATTTTAACCGATGGAATAAGTACCCTAAATTTTCGATTGAAGCAAAGCTGTCCAGAACGTAAGGTGGAAGGTAGAGGAGCTGGAATATAGTCGACCTAGTGGTGTACCCTGCCTCCTCCATTACAACCCGAGACTGTTTCGTCGTAAGCATGTACAGCTTGCCGAGTTGAGCGTACAACACATGCCGACTACTTAGTTAATGACTGTGGATTTCGATTCTTGTATGTATCAGCAGGAGAACTCGACGTATGCAGTCTGGTTTTCTCATCTTAACATCACACTAATTTTTTTAACATCACACTTATAATATCAATTTTATTGGGCAAATAGCTTATGATTTTTCGTCAATGATCCGTTATCATAAATTATTTTAATGTTTACAGCATAATGGCCATTATTTAACCGGGGGAGGGGGGGAATAAAAATGTGCCCACAAAATTTTCGTTTACCTTCCCCCCCCCCCCCCCGCCCTCTAAACCCTGAAAAAAAATCTTGAACCTCCCCCACTCAAGGTCAAAAATAATATGACCCCCCAAAAAAATGTGCATTTCGTATGCCTATTGAGACTATCTACACATGATTTCGTGTAGTCAAATTAAGTAAGTAGCACTCTGCACCGACAAGTTACCACTAGTTGTCAGGAAAATACGCCTCGTTTTTAACGAAAAGACACATTTTGTTAACCCATAACCGTCTAGATACGAACGTACGCCTTCAACGTATAACAGCGAAAAACTAAGTCCCAGAGCGAGCTTTGTGAGGGGTCCCCGGGGACCCCGAGCAAAGCGGGCAGTCACAGCCCAGTGGTCAGCGTCGTCGTCTCCAAACCAAGGGAATGCCGGTTCGAATCCGAGGACCGACCCAAGGGACTTTAAAAAAAAGGGTCTGAAAGTTCTTTCAGGCGGTTATGGGTTATTGGTCGCAATCAATTATTTTCTCAACCCTCAGCTAAAATGTTATCTATATAAAACCCAAGTTCCTTACACCTATCTTGTGCCGTGTTTCACACAATAAGTATAAACGTTCTGTTTGCTTGTGTACCCACATCCATAACATAGTTAGCACCCGAAATTCAGAAGAAGCCAAAGAACTGGAAACGAAGCTTTTCTAGAAAGTTATTGAAAAAACTATACTTCTAGTACTGGTACTGGGCTCGTTTTATTGGCTCCTGCTGGTACTAATAGTTTTAGAAATTTTTGACTTCTGAAAGTGTCAGTTTTTAGGGCCAAAATGACTCTCTACCAGTTTGTTTGGTCAGTGTTTTTTTTTAACCCATACTCTCTTGATGCAGCCTGAAATAAGCGTGACCCCCCCCCCCCCCTGCTCGAGAGGATCCAAAAAATTCATGACCACCCCTCCGGACGATAAATAATGATCATTCCTTAATTTTGTTTTAGAATTTCGATCTCGTATTAATTAGTAGCAAACAAAACAAATTTAGTACTTGCATACACACACAGCCCCCTCTGGGCCGATTTTAGCAATACGTGGTTGTCGTGCATTCAAAGGGACTAGCATCAAATCAAATCTGTATGTATTAACCGAAAGAAGTCGCTGACTTCTCGTGGAGAAATAATTTTGTGAACAGATAAAACGTAGCACTGCGTTATAAATATTAATGAACACAAAGAATGTTTAGTCCTTTTATTATTTATTTTGAGTTAGGATATACTCCAATAAAACGGCCCTCTAGATTTTGTCGATAATAGGCACTCCACGTGTAACCAGACTAAAATTAACGTATGGTACTTCAATTTGAAACTAAGCCACTCATGCTATGTGCTCGGGTATAATTGCAAAATAATTATTAATGTCAGGTTATAAGCTTCGTATGAAAGCGTAGCTGTATTATCAACAAAAGCTCTAGGCCTATTGCTACTGATTATTTTTCTTTGCGTAATGTATAGTTCCATCAAAAAAAAGTTGTAAGGAAAATAGCGAATTAATCGATTATTCCAAGGATTTTTACTTTCTCCTATCAACCATTTTGCTGGAAAGGAGTTGAGTGCTAAAACACACAACTTACGCCTTTTACAAAAAGCACGAGTTGGATTCGGTTTGAGAATTTTTGTTTTCTTTCCGCGAAACGATTCTGCGAAATAATTTCGTATTATGGTTTCGATTTACGATTTTGATTTTCGATGTTTAGTTTTGAGGTTTCCAATGTTTACGATGTTTTCGTCAATTTGGCGTAGCGATACTGAGCCCCCATCGCATTACATCATCCTACCTGTAATTTTTTTTGCTTCAATGGTGCTATATCGTATTAAGTATGCCTAAACTTCGTTTTTATGACGCTCATAAACGAAGTTAAAATGTGAAGCTCCGAATTCTGACGACAAGCAGCATCGTGTTTCCGTTAAAGTCTGACAATTCCCTACATCATTGCCCTAATATGGGCATAAGGAGAATGAGTTTAAGCCGCTTTGTCTAAGGGAGATATGCTGTATATAGGTCTGTAGTTTGTTTGTTGACTGACAAACAATATTTTAAATTTATTATTTCATTACTGAGTAGTGCTGTGGTTTTTTTCAGTTAAGTTAAGCACGGTGCATGTTTTGCAGAAGGAATTTAAAATTCTCTGCTGAATCCACACACTAAAGATGGCGGACCACACTTTTCTTAATACTAGTTTTGGTTTGGGGCGGATATCATAACTTTCATAAGACTGTGAACATACCGAAGGTCACACTGTCTTATCTTAATCTGTCATTTTTTTTCTGGAGGAATTTTATGTCTATAAACATTTATGTAAACATAAATAACAAATGATGGAGATATCATCACATTGAGTATACCTGTAGTCTCCTTTTTAAACAGTGCGACAATCTCTTAATTTAGACGCATTTAAAGCTTAATTTATTTATTTCTTTTAGAACAAACAGATTTAAAATTTTTGTGCTTTTTAATTTAAGTTCACTAAAATTAACTTCATTCATGGTTGTAAAGAAATTTTGTAAACAATACGATAATGTGTTAATTTTGACATGTTTAAACAAAATTTACAATTTAGATTTTTAGCTTTAAACAGAATTTGTAAGAGCTTTTGGTTTTTTTTTTTGGTTGATATTTGAACACAGCGTGTAAGTAGATTGTCTCATTTGTGATTTGCTTTTCCAGTTCCTGTATTTCCAAGTCTTTTTTCCATACGTCATGTTCGTTATCATGTTCTTTCGCTCCATTATCTTGGAAGGGGCATTCGAGGGCTTGAAATTTTATTTGGTGCCAAAATTTGTAAACCTGCATGATACTAAAGTAAGTACTTTTAAAGCAGTTACTCTTCCCTATCTGGAGCTATCTCTGCTCTCTGCTATATGTGTGTTGTATCAGATGGCATGAACATGACAAAGTTTTAAACGTAGCAGTCATAAATAAAGCGTAGTATAGTATTTTGAGTTTAGGTTAAAGTAGCTCCAGAGAACACTTGTCGTCGCTATGGCTTGTTGAAAATTCATGTTCATGGTTCAGTTGGTGAGCAAATGCGTTGCAGTGCTTTGGTCGCAAAGGTGGTGTGGCTGCCTATACTCTTTCTTGCTTGAAAATTTTGCGTTAAAGACCAGTGCGAGGCAAGTACCATCTGTAAGGCCCCCCCCCCCCGACTTATTTTGCCTATTCTGAATCACATCCAAGGGTAACTTTTTACAGTCCATTACCCAACACCCCTCCACTTCACCTGTCTGTCATGTTCTGTAATACTGACAGTGTTCATGTGACTAGTTTTAACGAAGCAAATCATGTTATGGTACACTTAAGAGCTTTAGAATCACTCGCCATCCACAGATTCGAAGCAAACCACAAGCCACTGATGAATCTAGTAAATCCAAGCTACACCAACATCAACCAGCTCGTTCGGCCAGATCTTGGAGCCAATCTGGATAAGCAGTGGAAAATCCAGATTCCACGTGATGTACAGATCAGTGGTTCGACGAACTAGCGGGAGTTTAAACATCAGGATGAAAATCGGTGCTGTGATGTGACTTTTTAATTTATTTTCGTGCACAACTTCTGATGAAGGTGAAAGGAGACTCACCGAAAATTCAAGTGTAGGACCTTTTTGTGTTCTTCGAAGGTGGTAAATGTGTTTTTTTGTGGTTTTTTTAAGGTACACATTTCAATATTTTTGCTAGATTTTAGTA
Organism: Lithobius niger; assembly: GCA_023313725.1. NCBI lineage: Eukaryota > Metazoa > Arthropoda > Chilopoda > Lithobiomorpha > Lithobiidae > Lithobius > Lithobius niger. Next base: position 14,900 of record JAHWFP010175484.1, read on the forward strand.
GACTTGTTATATTTTTAAGTTTCAGTAGTGTTTTGTATGGTTTGCTTGTGTAGTCCCTTGCAACAAAGGAATGCCACATACTTTTACACCTACAGAATAATTCGGTATATTTTAGTGGTGATTTAGTACTCAATTTTGATGGCTACTTCTGTAATCGGGATAATGTCGGTTCGAGTTTAGGCTACTGATTGAATACGTTTACACCCTTTGAATCCTGACGCACACCTTTGTGACTGATTTAGAGCCGTACACCTTTTGCATCCACTGAATTCTGATTTATATCTAACTAATCCGAGAGACTACATGCCAGGGTTTGAGTTTGGTCTTCTCCATATTTTATTTGATATAATGGGGAAACTAGAGGGAACATACGATGTTCCTTATTTCTAGGATACCGGGTAGGGGATAGAATTAAAAGAGCAGCAGTTCGAATACAATGTGGTTTGGAAAAAGCAATACGGAACCTTGGTAGAAGACACCAAATAGCACGACTAGCTGTCATCTTAGCTCTGATTACAGTTCTTACCTTTATCTCGAGCTACCTGTAGTGATCACTGCTTGATACAGTGTGGTAGTGAATGTATCACCGATCAACGTGGTACTGAGTGTGAAGTAAGCCAGCAGTTGTGACCACAAATTTTAATTTTCACTGTAACTTTGGTTTCTAGGTAAGGCAGAAAACTCTTAGCTTTCAACTGATGTTGTAATTTAGGGATGTAGTGTGCTTTCAACTGATGTTGTAATTTAGGGATGTAGTGTATCTGGGATTGAGGGTACTTAGTGATCAAATAGCTTGTGCCCAAAATGTTTTTTGCGGATAGGTAGGTAGCCCACTGCCATCGTCATTATAGATTTGGTGGCATGCCCGAGAAGCTGACTCACATAGCGGTCCCCTAGGAGAGGAACTAAAATAATACGAGAGGATCTAACAATACGACGACTGCAACTGCTGAAGGATGCCATCGGCAAGTTAGCCTAAAGAACGTTTGGACCGTTGATGGAAAAATTGTGGTCGACACAAAAGTTGGCAAAAACTATGTCCAGACATTGACTGAATTAGCAAAAAAATCCCTTACTGAATGAACTGTGGTAGCAAAATTTCAGATTTTTTATATCTCTTTAAATAGGCCTACTGGTATTTATCCTTTTTACCTTTAGATGTTTTGTAACTTTTTTTTCGCTTATATTTTTTTCTTTTTATATTTAGTTTTACGTTTATTGCCACTAATTTATTTTACTATTCAAACCCAATTTATTACCCGCATTCAACACTTTCCTTGAATGATGCACTCTCCCTACTCTTTTTCTAACATTATTCCTGCCTTTGAAACTGATCATTAATTGTTTTGATGCTGACACCAACTTATTTCCTAATGTTATTGAAAGGACTGCATATTACTCTTGCTCACAATATTTTAACAAGGTTTCTTCAACTGTAAAAGATGATGACTCGTTCACACTCCTTAGTCTTAGTATCCAGAATATTAATGCTCATCACCAACAGTTTGTCGCTTATACAAAATTTGAACTGTATACCTAATATTATAGCTTTATCTGAAACTTGCCTATCTGAAGAACTTGAAGATTTGTATCTCCTCAATGGGTATTCATCCATTGCTAATAACAGGGGTAAGAAGAGAAACGATCATGGTGGCGTAACATTTTATATTAAAGATGGTATCAATTGTAGGAGGTGTGAGGATATTGAACATAGACAGGCAGGTACACTGCTCAGTCTCTGTTTACTGAAATCAACCATGAAAGTTGGAAAAATATATATTGGTGTGACCAGGAGCCTATAGAAAACAACTAGGAGCGTGTGTCGGTAACTTCCACTACAGTGTTAAGTCAGGAGCGGCTACAGTGGTGTACAAATTTGTTACCAGAGGTCGCCACCTGCACGAGATGATGAGAGGTGTGCGTCACGTTCTCAATGTTAATTTTCGGTCCTTTGTTTTTAAACAATAAGTGTTTAACATGGAAACAATACCAAAGTAATAATAAAACAACTAAACAAACACATAATCAGTTGTTCGTAAGTTGCTCTAACCAACAATAAAATAGAGCGTTGCTTTCGTAGCACACGTCTGCCTCGCGTGCTAAGTTCAGTTTCGATTTTAGACAACTTGGCGCAGGCGCAGTATTGTTGCTCCTTCTGGCGTTAGAATTTCGTACTAAATTACGCGCTTCTAACATACACCAGCCACACACGCTCCTAGTTTTCTATAGGCTCCTGGTGTGACCTATAGGTAGCCTAATGCAAGCTATGATGATTTTCAAACAAACATTAATGAATCTCTACAGAAATTACTTAAAAGATATAATCTATCCTGTAGGCGATTTTAATCTGTTTGATTATTAAAAAAAATACAAATGTCTCAAAGTTGCTTGATCTAACAGAAAGGGCTGGTTTTATTACTTCAATTATAATTCTGACAAGAATCACAAATTGCTCAGCAACTCTCAATGATAATATTTTTCGTCACCTCAGAATTATAAGGTTCCAAACAACATATAAAAAATGAAAAAGATGATTTGGTAAAAATCTGGTGCTAGTTTACTAGATTCGCTGAATTTTTTTTTTTACATATGTCTCCTTTCAGTAGAAAGGAGACATAGTTACCGTGCTTTGGTGAGGCTTGAGTCAGTTGTCGGTGAACTACGCTCTGCTACCAAATGATGTAAAATAGTATTGAGAGGAGACGTGAATACCATAAATACCGTTGAACAACATCTCTCTTCTACCGGAAGGCCCTTGTGTAATCTTTCGGTTTGCCCACGTTTTACTCTACTTGTTTCTATGCTTAAAGGCCGTTACCAAGCAGCAACATAATTACACCTTTTTGAGTCAATAACAATACGTATTAAAAAATGTAAGTTAAACAAACTTATGCTACACCAAGCATTAAATAATAGCACATCTAATAGCACATATTTTTTAATTTACTTTTTTTTAACAGCAGGGCAAAGGTTATTTTGATACGAAAATTTTGGTGAAGCTTCTCCTTTAATAATCCATCTCCCAGCCGTAACAACACGCTGGATCCACCCCTGTTTGTTGACCAGAGAAGTGGTATCCATTTCCTTGCCCATACTGTATATTTTACGGAAGATAAAAAAAAAACCCGCGTTAATTATAGCAGCGGATACGTAAAAATACTTTCGTATACTTTGTTCGACATTATGCTTTCAGAAAACTGTCTGTATGACGTCACGTTTTCTTCTACTACGAGTGCAAAAAATTCGTAAACATCCCATTCGTAAACTCTAACAGTAACTTTGTTGAGTGTGCAAATGTGATATCCACATGTTTTTGCATTTTAGTGCAAGTAAACGAGTTGTCATCCAGTCAGTTTTCTGAAAACATAATGTGGAACAAACTATAGAAAAGGATGTATGTATAAAAGATAATGTACAAAAAATGGTAAAGATGATTTGGTAAAAGTTTGGTTCTAGGTTACTATATATTCAGATTTTTTTTTTTTGCATGGTAGAAAGGAGTGAAAAAAGTAGTTTTTTTTTTATCCTAGATGTGGGGAGAAGCCGCTGCTCAGATATGTTTCTCACTTGGCCCTGGATTTGGATTTGTACTAGCCTCTGCTAGCTACTGGAAATTTGACAATGATATTGTTAGGTGAGAACCGTAATAATGATGTCAATTCTGAAAGGTCAGTTTCTACTTGGAGACTTGGTGAAACTAACACACGCAGGGCCGAGGCTAGCGTGGGAACTGGATTATGGCCCTGGGATCCCAGGAAATACTTGTGAGTACTAACACTGTCGCACCCAATACGTGTCAAAAGTTACTCTGCTAAAATTTTCAGATATATTTATTCCACAAAATCACTGAAGCGTTCTGAAAGTTTTGTTAGTCCAGTCATGTAACTGGACTCGTTAAAACTAAATTCTGAAGAAATCTGAATGAAATTTAACAACACGATGCGATACCAAGTGCCAACGACGTCATCATTGCTCCGTAGTAAGCTGTTAACCAGGTGTTACCAGCTGGTAAGATTTTTGATGTCTTTTGCACTCCACCGCTTCATGTCAAACTTCTTTGTCAGGTCAAGGCATAGGACTGCGTATGTGTCCAACGTTGTTTGGGATTTTCATACCCAGACTTTCTGTTCCACAGAGCATTTGACTCCGGACAATTCATCAGTTCACTGCTTAACAGTTCTAATTGCAAACACAAACGGAGTTTTATTTTTTTTGTGTTCTGGCAGTGAGTTTCTGACAGTGTTCTGGCAGTGAGTTTCTGACAATCTGATTGGGAAGGCCTCAGGATGTTGATCATTCCCAAACAATGCATGGGCCCCCACATGGGCATGACTGCGCACACCAGGAATCTCAATCTTCCTTTGTTCCAGCAGTTCTGACTTGGGAGGCTTTAGGATGTTTATCATTCCTGCTCAAGGCGAGGCTCTCCACTATTCTGTGTGCTGCCAGAGGTACCACTGCCAGACGTGCGCTCGATGTACGATACATTCCAGTAGCATGCATTTTGGGGGACAAGCCGTTCTGGGGCCAATAGCATGGAGGCGAATTGTCTGGTGACGAAAAGTCCTACCTTCGTGTCTGAAACATCACGTCATGTGATTGGTGCATTTAAGGGACGATTTTTTTAGCGGAACGCTCTGTTCGTTTTTTGCTCAGCCTTCTTAATTCATCCATACATGAAAAAACGCCTAGCTTTTCATTAGACTTGTTATATAGGCCTAATGGTTAGAGTTGAAACACTTGTCATGCCTGTGCGTTCAGTTATCCTCTATGTAGTTCCTTCTTTTACTCTCAGATGGCACCACATTGGTAAGGAGGCTGCTATCCATCTAATGTAATTTCTCTGTACCTCAAATTAATTCATCTGCTATTGATTTTAATTTATTTTCTAAATGATGTGAGACAAAAACCAATGTGAAAATAATATTTAGTTATAAGTGTAGCCATTGAATGGTTTGACTGATTTACTTTTAAACATATAGAGATGCATGGTGTAGTCCATGGTGCAGTCTAGTTTAGCTTTAATCGTACAGAGCAGCGTTTCCCAACCGGTGAGGCGCGTCTCCCGTGGGAGTTTCAATGCAACTGCGGGCGAGGCGCCGAGCCACTGCCTGCACTAAACTGTAAAAATCAGTGGTGAACTTTTTTAAAACTATGCATTGTAAAGTTCTCGTTAATGTGACAGCCTTTGATGTGCTGTCAACCACTTAAAATTGTATTTAAGTAATATTTTCAAGCTTTACCAGTATCATTCATTGCATATTAAAAAAAAAAATGCACAGCAATTAGGTGAAGGGGGCATTGCTTCCTAGTCCCGATGGGGAGGAATACTGTAGAACCAATGATGCAGAGATATAGAATTGAATCTTAAGAGTGCTGTCTCGATTTATAAGGTCTCACCAGTTCTCTAAATACGACTTCCATTATAAAATACATAAAATCTTACCGAAACTGACTATGACACCTTTGGTCTCGATCGCCATCTACTGTGGTGTTTCGATAATTTGTATGGCAAGTCAGTACCAGTAGAGATACAAAGCAACTTCAGATCCATGGTAGATTAGTGATGTGTGATTTTTTAGCAAGTTCAAACAATGGATTTCTGGCTTATTTTATACCGAGTTATTATGAATAACGTAATAAAGAGCAAAATACAGTTCAAAAGGTTCAAAAGGACGAAACTCTATTTAATACAGAAATGCCAGTCTTTTCGTACAGAAATGCTTTGTATTGTGAAGCCCTCCATCGATCAGTTGACAAACTAAACGTACGTGAAGTTAGTTGCAACTTGAGTTACTTTGAAAACATGCTGAATAACTTTTTTTTGTAATACCGGGAAACCGCGATAACAGTGGTCGTAATCTGACATTGAACGAATTTCCATACCTGATTACCTTATTAGACCACAGTTCACACAGTTCTATTTGAATTTCCGGAAAAAGAATCTACAGTGGAAATGACGCGAAAAGTGAACTGTGTTCTAATAAGATGGTAGGATGTAGAAATTCGTCCAGTAGCCAATGTTAAACAGGCCTTTTTGAACTCAAAAGATTTGGGACATTACAAGCCCAAACGCTTATATTATGGCACGCCTCGATCCCAGTGTGGTTGGCACAGTTCTTTTGCATATTATGCCATCTGGTGAGGATAGGCCTATTGTGTTTGCTTCCCAGAGCTGGAGTAAAACTGATCAGGGCTATGCCCAATTCGAACGAGAAACACCAATTTGTCCTTTGACCAGATCAGAAGGGCCGACTGTGGATATTTGGTATTAAGGAGGGCATTCCAGATATGGTGTCTTTGCGTGTGCAATGTAGGGTGCTGTACCTAATTGGATACAAATCTGAAGTTCAACACATCCCCGGGAGGACAAATTTAACAGCTGTCAGCTTATCTTGTTTACCTGTGAACTTAAAGCATGATTCGTCTGACACTTTAAACCCTGCTATTGTCTTGCATTTGCCGGAATTTGTGTCCTTACCCCTTTTGAGTAAGTAGCTTGAATAAACTGTCCTGAAGGATATTTATTATCTTATCCCAGGTGTATTGTCACACTAGGGATGGCTGCCTATTCGAAATGGACGATGAAAATTTCACGCCGTATTTCCAACATCAGAATGAATTAGAACCTCAGTCTATTTTTGGGGGGCCATAGAATTATTATCACAAGTTTTTGCCAACAAGTTTTACGTGAGTTGCACTTAGGCCATTGTGACATTGTCCCTATTAAAGCCCTTGTAAGAGTAGTTTGCAACTTACTGGTACTGTAAAATTCGAGTAAACAACAACGGGCCGAATTTGGTATCTCATGAGTTTGAACACTATTTGAAAGCATGTGGCATTCGCCATAGTGCTAATGTGCCCTACTTCCAGGCTTCAACGTATGGTCAGGCAGAAAATTTAGTCCGAAATATTAAGAAGGCACTGAGTTAGACGCCCAAATAGCGAAAACATAGAAGCTGCTAAGCTAATAATTTTAATGACAGGTAGTACGATCTGCTGTTCTACAACTCTGCGAACCCCTACTATGCTATTCTTAAAAAAATAATTACACAGCTCTTTATCACTGTTGCTTCCTGCTACTGAAGACATCGTACGTGAAAAGCAACAAAAACAAATACTGCTTATTTACACAAAGCCAACCTTGTTTTCTGCTGTAGGCGAGTCAGTGTTGGTAAGTATCAAGCTGGTAAGAAACCATGGATCTGTGGGTTTCATTCTTTTAGGGTGGTAGGGGTTACTGTAGTGTCTGGGGGTGTAAAATATATGTAGACGGCACTACATGTAGCCCCTCTTTCATTGTATACTGTCTATATCATGATGTGATGTCCATGTTATGTCTTGATTACGATAAAACTGATCTTTGGTCTAATCAGACACCAGTTATCCGAGCTGCACTTTCACCAACCTCGAGCTTGCGAGCACCTCATTATTGCCTTGGCGATGTAGTGTTAAGGTACTAAAATACCTTAAACAAAATCAACATCGACATCATCCAAATTTGATGCAGAGATTTTGCGTTGATATTTTGCGTTGATATTTTGCGTTGATTTTATGATCGACATCATAAGCTCTAACAGCTCGATCCATTTTCTGGCACCTGCATCTGCTGGATTCATTCTCTTTGGCTTCAACCAAAAGTTTTATTTCCTTTGTTGTACTTCAGCTGCACCTCGTTAAACACTATTTTGTTACTCCTTTCGCTCCATAACCATGTGTTTCATTTTCATCGAATGAATTATCAAAAAATGAGTATGATGTAAAGTCGACATCAATATTTGCATTGTACATTACGTCAATCTTGTTTGTGTAGATATAGTTTGATGTCAATCACACACCATACTCTTGATTTGCTAAACCGCTTTTCCAGGATAATAAATGCGTAGTAACCCTTGTCTTGCATACGACTTGTGTTTTAGCATTTTATCTGTCAGTGTATTGTTGACCTAAATTAGTCAGAATTCATTTCATAATGGGCATAACTAGCCGTTATATTAAGGGTTGTTTCCTTCCTTCCAAGTTATGTTTATTCATTAATAATTGGTATTTTTAGGAAAGCTTTCATAATAGGTTTCATGGATACAGGGTCAAGTTTACTGGGAGGAATTGTGATTTTTGCCTTGATGGGACACTTAACATTCATCTCGAGCATTCCCATGCACCAACTTGTTTCTGAAGGTAAGTGTCCTCATAACCTTGTTAACCCCATGCTAATCTCCCCCCGGCCCCCCCCCCCCCCAAAAAAAATTCTTACATATTGTTGGGGGTTACCCAACGTTTAACATTCGTGCTGTCTCATTCATTGTTCGGGGCCACGAGGTGGACGATCATAGCACGTTGGTCTGACGCCCAGCTCAATTCACTTACTTGGATAGTTGTGAGTGACTCTAACTGCACTTGTTGCTTATTACTGTTGGCTTTATTCTTACATTCATCACACAAGGATGGGGTGATGTTCCCGGGGTCCTCACTCCTGCTGGTTGCCCAACATGCACTGAGGAGCGATCGTATGGAACGACTGATCAGCCATGTTGGTGCCAGGCGAGTGAGAGTGTGTGCGGGCGGTAGTCCCGGAAGCTGGGTGCCTGTTGCTCCCAAGTTAAGGCCAGCTGGGAGTGAAGGCGCCCGTAACATGCACCCCCCCTCCATTATTTGCCGTCCCGGCAAATGCTGGATGGGAAGATACAAAATAAGATTGACATTAGTTCATTTGCACAAATAGCACACAGTCTCCAGGTTTAGGAATTCATTTTCGAAATTTCAAGGTTCTTAAAGTTTAACATAGTTTTCAAATTTTGGTCTGTAAACAATTTCAAATTACAACAGGTCAGATTGAAGTTGGCGCCGAAAGGAAGGGGGTCCATGCAGTTACCAGAATTCAACTTGAAAGGCCAAAAGGAGGGGTTAACACAAAGGTAGACCAGAAGGGGGTTGCAAGTCCGGAGGCCAGGGAGCATGTAGGGGCAAATTTTTTTTTTTTGCAAAAAGAGGAAGGCTACGGAGCAGCTGATTTCCAGAGTATAAATAAATACAGGGAAGTGCATAGCAAAGAAGCAGTACCTCATGCGGGTTGCAACACGCGGAGTCCAAAAGGCCGAAATTTCCAGAACCTCTAATAGGCTACCAAAGTGCCAACCTCTCAGGGCATGCGGGGAATTCTTAGAAGGTAGCTTTTGACATGGGCCAGTGGGCCTTTGAACAATCTTAGAATTAATGATCTGAAGACATGGGCCTATGGGCCTTTGAACATTCTCAAAATTAATGATTATTTAAGAAAAAAAATCAGATAAAAGAGCACTCGAAGCGAAGTCTAGGTGCGAAGCACAAAGTTCTTCACTTGATCTGTCGGCATTTTGAAATGCAGGATTGCGGCTGGCGAGAGTTTCTCGTCGATCGTGCTACAAGAATGCCCGGCACAAGAGTTTCTTGGCGAATTAAAAGATTAACTAGGTGGCACAAGAGTTCCTTGGCGAATTGCAAGATTAGATGGGTACAAGATGAGCACTGCACAAGAGTTTCTTGGCGAATCAAAAGGTTAAATAGGTGGCACAAGAGTTCCTTGGCTAATTACATGGTGTACACACCAACCCTACTGCTGGCTATCTTGAAAAGGCCAGTCTACTGCGGCCACGCTTGCCATTGGTAGTTGGGTGTGTTTAATTGACTCAAAAGTAACCAGGTCAAGTCTGTAACGGGCTGGTTTACGAGTGGCGCGTTTCGGTCTCACAGTGGCTGGCGTGGCGTCTGTGTTTAGGTCGTGGTCTTCATTCTCGGATTGCGATTGACGATTGACACAATGTTTCGAGCCATCGGTGTGAAGCTGTATGTAGGCTACGTCTTCCTCGCTGCTTGAGTCACCGTCAGATTCTGCCGACATCTCTGGAGTGGAGGTCAGATCTGCAGTTACTTTTGGTTGCCAGCTGCGCAAAAGTTGAGATTTCATTTGTTCAAGTTCACGCACTATGGCAGGTGCCCAGTTCAGATTTAATGGTGCAATGTTGAAGATGCTGGCGTAGAACTCGAGGGACGAGTTCCAGGCTCTCAGCTTGTACCTGAATTGTGAGTTCCGTTCAACTACGCAGTAAGGCTTGGAGAACAGCGATGAAGTGTCACTGAAGTCAGCCATGAAGCTCTCGTCGAGTACTAAACCGTCGTAATGCTGGACAATCGATCCTAGGGGGTAGCTTTTCACTTGGAGGAGTTCTGAACCTCTTTGCGCAACATACTTTCGATTGTCTTGGACTATGTCGAGTGGGTCTTGGGAGTGAATGAAGCTGCCATCATTCGTGATTTGCACCGAGGTGGGGATGAGCCAGCCACATGCAATAGCTGCCATACGCCTGTCTTCCAGGGATAAGTCTTTGATCGCTGGTTTGAAATCTTGGAGGATTTTTTGGTGAGCGTAGGCTTGCTCCCAGCACTTCCAGTTGTGGAAAGGTTCGCCATTTTCATCAAGTGGTGTGGTTGGTGCCTCCCTCTTAAGAGTGTCTCTGGATTAGGGTGAGGTTCTCCTTATCTTGGAGATGTGGCTCCATCGTGATGGGGTCATAGTAATGCTCCAGATCGACGACATTAGTGATTTTTACTTCTGCAGGCATGTCGATATTTCTTACTTCGTAGGTGAGGTCGGTGTGCTGCCTGATGATGCGGAATGGGGCATCGAACAACGGGGCAAGTTTCTTCGCTATTCCTTTTGCTGCGGAGGACTGCACATGGGATCTGAGTTTGACAAGTTGTCCTATTTTGAAGTTTGGGTTGGATCTGTGCCTGTCGTAGTTCAGTTTTGCAGATCTGGCTGCTTCTTGAAGATGGGCCCTTGCAAGATCTCTAGCTTTGCTCAGGTTCTCTTGGAGTTCTTGCTTGTAGTCTTCCATCGATTGCGCTGGTGGCTTTGGTGGGAGGCAGACTGCTTTTGTGGGGTTGTCAGGATCCTTACCGAACATGAGATAGTATGGAGTATCTCCTGTTGCCGAGTTCGGTGTGGTTCTCAGTGCGCACTCAATGTTGGGAAGGAGAGTACCCCACTTTTGCTGGTGTTCGTGGACGAAGGTCCGCAGGCACGTCTTCATCGTACGATTCGCCCTTTCTGTGGCGTTCGCCTGTGGATGGTAGGTTGTCGTTTTCTTCACGTCGATGCCCAGAATGGCGGTCAGTTCCGTGAAGAGTTTAGAGGCGAAAGCCGGCCCATTGTCGGTGATGATGGCTTTTGGCACCTCTCTTTCCCTGATGACTTTGTCATAGAGTTTCACCGCTGCAGTCCTTGCGGTGCAGTGTCTTGTCGGGACAAACCAGACATACTTGGTAAAGTAGTCATAGATGGATAGTATGAACTTGTTGCCTCCTACGGTCGCTGGCAGGGGTCCCACAAAGTCGAGTCCTAGGTGTGACAGTGGTGCCTCAGGGATCACTGGGTGAAGCTTTCTCTTCTTTTGGCAGTTTGTTGGTTTGCTGAGCTGGCAAGCATGACAGGACCTGACATACTTTTTGATGTCCCTGAACATGCCTGGCCAGTATGCAACTGTTCTCATCCGTTGGGTTGTTTTTTCTACGCCAAGGTGCCCTGCGTTGGATCTGTCGTGTTGGTCTGACAGGAGAGAGTGACGCCACGTGTGAGGAACGTATAACCTGTAAGCGCTCTTTGGATTGCCCCTGTGTTGAACAGTCATGTCTACGTAGTAGAGTAGTTCGTCCTCTATGATGAAGTCGCGTAGGACCTGGTGTTTCCTTCTTTCAGATGTCTTGCCGGTGATGGCTGTTGGGTTCTGCAGGATGGCCTTTATCTTGCAGATGTCGACGTCATCTTGTTGTGCTCCCCGGAGGACTTCTTTATCCGTGATTTCGAACTTTGGTTGGAGACGGATGTGGAGGAGGGGGATTGGAGCTCTGGACAGCGCATCGGCGACCACGTTGGAAGCCCCCGAGCGGTGTTGTACGTCGTAATCGTATGATTGGAGCTTTAACGCCCAGCGTGCAGTGCGGCCTGAGTTTGACGAATTCGAAAGAGCCCATTTCAGAGCTTGGCAGTCGGTGAGTAGCAGGAATTTGGTTCCTTCTAGGAAGTGTCTCCATCTGTCGATGGCGGCGACGATAGCGAGGGCTTCCTTTTCAAATGTTGTGAATTTCTGCTCACGTGGACTGAGGGTGCGGCTGTAGAACTCGATTACATAGTTCGTGCCTGCCTTTGACTGAGTAAGGATGGCTCCTATGCCTTGGTCAGACGCATCCGTTTGCACTTCGAAGGGGAGGGCATAATCCGGGATCTGGAGGCAGTCCGAATTGATGATTTTGGTCTTCACCTCTTCAAAAGCTGCAGCACATTCTGGGGACCAGATGAATGGCGTGTCTTTTCGCATCAGCTTCGTCATTGGCCTGACAACCATGGCGTAATTTCGGACAAACTTCCTGAAATAGTTAGTTAGGCCAAGGAATCTTTGGAGTGCTTTTTGAGTCTTAGGAGTCGGGAATCTGGAAAGTGCCGCTGTATGCTCTCCTTTTAAGTGGATGCCATTTGCTCCGATGGTTAGGCCGAGGATAGACATTATGGGGAGGCAGAAGTTGCATTTGGACCTTTTTAAGGTGAAGTTGTGCTTCCTGAGCCTTGCGAAGATCTTTGAGAGTGCCTGGAGATGGCCTTTCCACGTGCTTGTAGCCACGATTATGTCGTCGACATATATCATACATACGTCGCCGACCAGATCTCCAAGGGCTAGGGTGATGGTGCGTTGAAATTCCGCCGTGGAGTTCTTGAGACCGAAGGGAAGAACTTTCCACTTGAATGAGCCCTGCGAACAGTTGAAAGTGGTGCAGTCCATCGAGTCAGGGTGGAGGGGGACTTGATGGAAACCGCTTTCGCCATCCAATATGGATACGTATGCTTTGCCTGCGAGAAAGTCGAGGACTTCATCCACACGTGGTGGAGGGAACGCATCAGTCTTGATTTGGTTGTTTAGTTCTCTGTAGTCGAGAATGGGGCGGTACGTCCCGTCTTTCTTTTTCTTCATGAAACACGCCGAACCCCACTCGCTGACTGCAGGCTCAATTTTGTCGTCAAGGAGAAGTTGGTGAACCATCTTCTGCATCTCTTTCCGCATCTGTGGTGTCTGATGGCGATACTTGGCGACATGTGGGTTCGGGGTGTCTCTGAATTCTATCTTGTGTTCTCTCTGGTCAGTGCGTCCGCACTTCCCTGGGAAGCGGTCTTCGTTGAGCTTTAGTAGTGCGTCAAGCTCTTCAAATTGCTCATCAGTCATCACATTGAAGTTGGTGTTCTCCTCAGCTTCTGTGAAAGCCACTTTCCATACTGGTTTATTGATTACGACATCATCGTCTTCAGTCCAGTTGCGAAGTGGGAAGGGTTTCCCTCTTTTCTTGCCGTGGGGGAGGTAGGCCCTTTGGTTTGCGACGTCAAGTACTAGTCG